>JAADVD010000199.1:0-52702 GCA_023334535.1 Pythium vanterpoolii | reverse complement strand
AAGATTGATTCTCAAAATGGAGTTGATTTTGAGAACCAATCTTCCTGATCATGGTCAGGCAACAAAATGGAGTTGATTTTGAGAACCAATCTTCCTGATCATGGTCAGGCAACTCACTCAAAGGAATCCTAGATCTGTAGGTGTATAGGTGTCCAACAGTCTTCTGAGATTCGGCTTGGAACATCACTATGCACCTTGGATTTGTGACACCTTCGTGCGACAATCCCGCACCCATTGCCCACCAGTCGGCCAACATTCTCCTCTAAGGGTCAACATCCAAGTGCGGAAGTTGTATCCGAGCCAACGTAAACCACCCCCGCGACGCGACAGAATGAGCGAAAGCAAGACGACCTCCGCACCCAGTGAAATGGACGAGGGCTACCTTCGCGCGCTACCGACTGTGGATGTGGATGCCATCGAGATCTCGCCCAACCCGGCAGCGCTAACGGACGCGCTCAACCTCGAGGTGGATTTCCGCCTGAGCAAGCCAGTGGCAAATGGCGTGTGGGACATCCAGGTGAGTGTTGGTACCACGCGGACTGACTGCCCGTTTACTGTTCTCCTCTGGGATGGGTGGCATTGTGGGTTCATGGGTTGAGGATGACAACGAATGTCGCTGACTAAACTACCCTTCTATCCTTCATTCCAGTACCTCGTGGACTCGGTCACCAAGCGCCATATTATTCAGGTGGGTCCATTTGGGAAGATGACAACGATGAGGAAGAGTAGGAGTAGTCGGACGAGGAGAGGAGACCGATAACGCCGACGTTGTGGTCTATCTGTGTCATGACATGACGTCCAATTCTTTGATCTCTTCCTCAGCGGACGAGCCGACCTGTGCGTCTAACATTGCATCCTATCCACAGTTGGGGCAAGTAGAGGTGCAGGACTATGCCATGGGCACCAACCATTTCCAGTTTTCGGTACGTCTAACGACAAGGTCGGACCACTGCTTCCGTCCGATCTCAATGTTGGCGCGTCTGTTTCTGTGTTCCACAAGTCTAACCGATTGCTCATTGGTCCGGTCCGACCTGGCTGGACGTGGTCAGGTGTCTCACATTGACGTCACGGGCATCGAGCCGAGCCAACTCGCCAACTGCGGATTACTCATTGCATCCTTCAAGCACCACGACGGCGCGATCATGGATATCAAGATGGTCGTCCAAGTCTCGGAGCAGTCTGGTGGACTCCAGCGTATCATCTATAATCCGCTCGAATAGACAAGTGGCTGAATCCACGTTTCTGTGTTCTTTCCTGTAAAATGCCGCTTTGAATGTACTTGCGACGACATCTGTGTGAGCTGTCTACGTCGTGTCTACGCAGTCGCAAGCGTGACTGGTTCTGCACTGCTGAGGTCGAACGCTAGCGAAGGAGGAGGAGGACGAGGAGGAGTGATAGGGAGAGCGGACGGACGACAACGAGATCCTGCGTCGGGAAATACCGAGGCCTGCACATCCCGCACGTCGTGCAGCACGTCCCCGCTCGCTCGCTTGTGCTCGTCCGCCATCTTCTTGGTCCGACCTAACGCCCGCGTAAGCTTGCGGATCTCGTGCAAGTGGCGTTCGTGCTGTTCTTTGGTCCACAGAAAGAGCGCGTGCTTTTCTTGCTGGAGTTGGGTCATTTTTCCGATGAGCAGATTCACTTCATTCCTGGAGGCTTCCCGGTCGTCCTACCAATTTCATTCCAACGTTACGACAACCACGACCACGTCCTCCTCACGTTCCGCGGTCCGCATACCTGTAGAATTTTGGCAAAGATCTCGCGGTCCACTTGAAACCGTAGTGTTTCGTCTTCATTTTTTTGACGTTCCATGGCCAACTTTTCTTCTGCGGCTTTGATTGTCTTTTTGAATGCGTGTCGCTCGGCCTTGGCTTTCTTCAAAATGGCCTGCAGCACGCGAATGTCTTGGCCCAGCTAGTACGAATTAACAACCCATCAGTACGTATTCTACATTAGAAGATAGGTAGAACTACTTCGTAGGTGTCCGTACTTTGTCTCTGGATGTATTCGCGACATAGTTGATGGCCTCGGACTTGGCGTCTGCGGCTTTCTGGAGCAATTCGTTGATGCGGTCCATCTCGCTTTCGTTCACAACCACCTTTCTGTTGGAGACCAGCATCAATAAAAACCAACGCTGGTGAGTTGGTGATTGGAAATGCAACGATACGCACATTCGTACCCACTCCGCTTGTCGCCGTGCCCCAGTCGCTCATACGCCTGGATTTTTTTCTTGAGCAGTGCGTTCTCAACTCGTAGAAACGACAGTTCGCGCTGCTCCTCCTCCTCCTCCTCAAGCGTCTCCCTGTCGTCCTCCAGCTCTCCCCCATAGTCCCCCGCCACGGATCCGTCGTCTTCGCCATGGTATTTTCCATCACCGTCCCCATGGCTCTCCTCCTCTCTCTCCTCTGCGAAGCAGCGCTCGTATTTCACGCAGTCCATTTCCTCGCTTTCTTAATAGCCGAGTCATGCCAAGTCGCTCGACCACTGGGGTGTGGCTATATATGGCATGATCCTCCTCTGTACATGGCCTATACAGGGATCATGGGTCGCGTGGACGTTGGTGGATACGCGGCAGATTCGTCTCAGTGGAGCCGGGGAGTCGTGCAGTCCGCGTGGGCTTCTTGGCTTCGACCACGGCCTTGCTGTACACCTCTTCTCCGCCAGTATCTACATCACCATTCTCCATACTGGAGGCGTCTTCACTGTCGTCCCGCCCAGGGCTCCTAGCCGATCGCTGGGTCTTGACGGCCTCGAGCTGCTGCCGCTTCTCGACGGCATCACTAACCGCGAAATCGTCAAGCTTGGTACACACGACAGTGACCTTTCGCCGCACAAACTGCGCCAGCACCTCTGGAGAAAACAGCGGACAGTGGGTCGCGTCCAGTTCTTCCAGCAGCGGACATGCTTCCAATAGCCCCACCAAGGTCTTGTCGGTGAGTCGCTTGCACGCTGAGACAGTGAGTTTTCGCAGCACACTTAACTGGCCCACAATTTCGCGCATGCCGTCATCTGTGACCTTGACGCACCGCTCCACATTAAGGACTTCAAGCGACAAGTGCTTGGCGATTACGAGTAACACAGCGTCCGTTAGTTCCCGACAGAACGCAAGCTCGAGGCGCACAAGCTTGTGGCAGGTCGCAATGATTGCGACGAGGTGGGTATCCATCAAGTGGATGCAGCCCGACAGATTGAGCGAGACAAGCGTAGGGCACTGACGCACGACACTATGGAGGCCGCCTGCCGTCAGCTGTGGACAATAACTCAAGTCCAACTGCTCTACGTGTTCACCGCAGCGCGATTTGTCGAGCATGTCTTCGATCAGCAGCCACTGCAAGCCGTGGTCGGTGATCTCGGTACACCCCGCTACTGAAATAGCTCGAAGTTGCTTGGCGCGGTGGCCAAGATGGCCCAATGCAAGGTCGTTCATGCCGCCACACCCCGCCACGTTAAGTTCTTGAAGGGTGTGAAGGAGGTGCTTGTCTACCACACCTCGTCCATCATGCGCTTGGTCAAATTGAAAGATCTTGTAGGTCGCGAGTCCGACCTCTTCCAACTGGAGCTTTTCCAACTCTAGACTGTTGTGCGTGAGCACGCGCAATGAAATATCCGAGAGCTTGTCGCAGAGCCGCAGATTCACAGCCCGGAGACGCGTACACTTGGTGGCAATCGCCAGGACCCCATCATCTCCAACGCGGTGGCAGCCCGCCACATTGAGCGTCCGCAGTGTGGTCGGATTGATGAGAGACCCTGCAAGCAGGCGCAACGCGGCATTGCCCAACTGCACACACATCTCCATTTCCAGCACATGCAGGTGTGGACAGCTAGAGCCGATCGTCGACATGCACCGCTCGCTGATGCGTTCGCAATAACTGAGCCCGAGGGTTTCTAGCCGGGGGTTGGTTTGGACCACGGCGTCGACCCCAAGGTCACTGATCAAATGGCAGTGCGCGACGCAAAGCGTTTTGAGACGCGAGCAGTGCTTGCCCAGCACATGCATCGCTGCGTCCGTGAGCTGTGTGCAGTACGAGACATCGAGTGTTTCAATCTGCGAACAGCACACGGCGAGCCGCATGATCGCAAAGTCATTGAGGAGTGTGCAATGGGCCAAGGCAAACGATAGGGCAAATCGATTGTGCTTGACAAGCACCTCCATGTCGTCGTTCGTGATATCCCTCACGGCATTGAGGTCGATCGATCGGATGTCGTCGTGAGCTTCCATACTCAAAATGAAGTAGACCACGGCTCGTGGGTTCTCGAGACGCCGGAGCCAGCCCATGTTGGTGAGTTGGTCGCCGTAGAACATGGGGTACTCTAGCAGTACTTTTTGGATCACGTCGGCAAACACCGGAATCTCCTCGTCCTCCTGCTCGCGCTGGTGGAAACCGCCCATATTCGACAATGAATTGGCCGACCGTGAGCCCAAGAAAAAGTCAAACGGCAAACGCCCCAGCTCCCGCAGCGATAGGCGGCAGTCGGTGGAGGCGGTCGCTTTGAAATACATTGGCTGGAGACTCAGGAGCGCGCGGTAGCACTCGACAAAGAGATCACTGAACGCAGGCTCCCGTGGTATATTCTTGAGGACCTCGGCAATACCATGAGCATTTTCGGTCGCCATGAAAGGCACAAGACCACAGCGCACTTTTTTCTTGTACATGTCGTGGGCGTGCTGGTGGTCCAGATCATATTTGAGCGACGCACAAATGTTCTCGGCAAACCGCTCGAGCATCGAGCAATCGTCGGGTGCGTACGCCAACGCCCGGGCAAAGCGTTGCGATGCCAATGCAAACAGATCGTCTGAAGTGTGGGCGCGATCCCGTACGCCCAGGACATAGTGGGCATTCACGTGATCGCGCGTGAGGATCGTGTCTCTATAGTAGGCGACGTGGGCAATCGCACCGTGGAAAAAGTACCTGCCGTCGCGCCGACTCGCTGACGAGAGACAGCCAATGCGGAGCTCCCGAGTGTCCGGCGTGCGGTGGTCATTTAACTCGTCGGTTATTTTCTCATTCACACGCTGGCGCATGGCGGAGAACTCCTTCACGACCGCATCGACGCGGCGGTCATAGTGCTCGCGTAGAATCTGCTTTTTGGCGAGCGGCTCGAAATCCGTACGAGTGACTTTGGAGAGGTCCCGCTTGGCGGACGGAGCCTCAGCTGGTGCCTTGGTCGGATGGCCTCCACCTCCTCCTCCACCTCCACCTCCTCCGTTGTTGGTGGGTGAAATACTGGCCGCAGCTTTCGATAAGCGCACGCGGAACTCGTGCTCGTCCAGGAGCTTCTGGCTCGCTGTCTTGATCTGTTTCTTGCCGTCTTTGGTGTTGAAATACTGCTGCATTTCGCGATCGATCTCTTTGAAGCACTTGCCACGCGCGTCTTCTTCCAAGTCGGCAATGTCCTGGCGGGTCTTGGCGACAACAGCTTCGCGTTTCGCAAGCTCCACGTCAACAATACTCTCGATGTCGACTTCGTTCTGGAGAAAGCCATTCACGAACAGCCGCAGCATTGTACCATCAAACGTACCGACCACATGCGTCCACTGGTGCAGTTCGATGGATGACCCACTTGCAACAATATCAATATTTTGGAGCGTACAGCTAAACGCCCAGACGTTGGCTTTGAGGGCACTGAGCGTAAAGCGGCCGATCGTCAAGACCACGCGCCGTGTGCTATTGTGGCCATCGCACTTGCACCACGCTTCCAGGGCCACGTGCGTAGATGGGTCCGTGGGGTAGAGATGCGGTACGACAGGAAACGCGACATAACTCCTGTTCTCCTTGCGCAGCTCGATCGCACGGTTCAGGTCCGTGTTGACAATCGGTCCATTGGCTTCTAGGAGGCAGGCAGCGAGGTAGCGGCCATTGAGATCTTTCCCATCCGACCCCCAATTCACGGCCGTCGACTGCCCGCGTCGCTCGCACAGCGTCCAGTAGCCGTGGGGCTTGTCGTTGAGGACAAGCTGCTTGTATGAGGTGGCCTGAGTCACCGTGGCCTGCAATAGCAAGAGCGAGGCCATGGAAAAATGGAGCATCGATAGATTGTGCTTGACGCGGCCCAGCGTCTCGGGACGAGTCTCGTCAACGTCGTCCAGTACAAATACGTAGCAGTCGGGATGATTGCTCAGTCGCTGGAGACAGGCCGGGCGTAGGTAGATGCCCATCATTTCGGTGACGCGAGACACCACCAACTCCAACTGCGGTAGGAGATTCCGCCGTAGGTTTTGCTGATCCACTTCCGAGACCGCACGCAGGCCAAAGCGGACGCGGATGCCTTCGTAGAGATGCATCTTCCAAAACACCTCTTCACTCGACGGCGCACTGCCCGTGAGTAGATTGAAGCAGTGGAGAACGATCCGCCGGTGCATCATGGGCGTCAAGCCCGTGCCAGCGAGTCGGGAGGCAGTCCGCAGCCAGTGGCGCAGCATGTTCTTGAGCGTCCGTGCGACCATCTCCACGAGCACGCGGTCGCGGATCGCCTGAGCGTGCTGGAGGCAGTCGGGGCGGCCGGCGTACACTGTAATATGCTGGATCGAATCGCCCATATAGACTTGATCAAGCGTGATGCATTGGGCGTCATACCGGTGCGTACTTTGTCGACTCACGCTATACGTTTTGCCCAGGATGTAGACTGGCGCGCCACGCTCGACTTGGCGCGTGAAGTCTTCAGTGGTCTGGATCTCACCAGTCGCATACTGAAGCGTCGCCGTGCCCGAGAGCGCGACGGGAAACTGGGCCCGCAACAGCCCCAGGTGCCGCATATTGATCCCATGGCGATGCATTTCGTTGGTCAGATCAAATGCTTGGGCCGTGAAATAGCTACGTTTCTGCGACAGCTTGCGGGCAAATGCTGGGATCACGTTCTCCACTAAGGTGCGTGTTGCGTCTTCGACATCCGTGGCTTGGCTAAGCCAATCAGGCGTGCCGTACGTCATGGCCGACAGTGCGTCCGACGACAGCGGGGTTGGGAACGAGGCCACGAGCTCGGGCCGTAGCTGTCGCCAGAGAATCGAGAGGCCGCGTGTTGACGTACCTAAATGGGTCGTGACCTCCGGATCTTCCGGCGGCATGACCCGTGCAAAATGAACGAGTACAAACCGCTTGTCGGCGGTAAGGTACCCCAGTAGATCGGCCGGGGCGTGGAGGATCTTGGCCGTGAGGTCGTGGTACCCACGCACATGATGACGACTGAGGTTGAGCTGCGACGCGGCCTCGGCCAAGACACTGTCGAGCTCCTTACTCTGAAACGTAATACTCTTGCCTCGGTTCTCCGAGCCGTGAACCAACTGCTTGGTGATCTTTTGTATGGTCGTCCCATTCTCGTTCCACGCGATGATCTCAATTGGTACGTTGGACGCACACAGCACGCGATACCCTTGGAAGTCGACTACGCACTCGAGTGGCAAGAGGACCGTACCGGTAGACGACTGCCGCCACAACGCGCGGTGGTACAGCGCCGAATTGCGCACTTCGTGGCCGCCATATTTGGCGGCATATTCATCCGAATGCTCCAACCGCCCGTGGTCGTCGGTGCAAATTTGAAAGCGAATGCCGTGGGCCTCGTATTTTAGACGACGCGTCGAACGGACGTCGTCGTTGCGGCCGTCAATCGAGGCGTCGGTGACCGGCAATATCGATTTCTGGGAGATCGGCACGTGGAGTTCTCGCACGAGGACACATGCGATTGACCGACTGAGCTCGATGAAATTGTGGCATACGTCGTAGACCTCGGTGTATTTGTGCTGAAGCTCGAGGGTCGTGGCCTCGGGGAGACGGAGAGCGTGGCTCAGCCGCTCGGTCCACTTGGTGCGATGCGTCGGGAAAATGGGGTAGCTAGTCTGGATTTTTATTTGATGATCTTGGGTCGCGTGGAGCGCGAGCTCGGCTTCTTTCCATAGTCGCATCGCGTCCACGAACCGCGCGTGGGCGTCCTGGAGCCGCTTTTGTTTCTCAACGAGTTCGTGCTGCTCTTTCTGCTGCAGTACGGCCGCAGGGTTGCCCTGCACTTCACTGGCTGAATCGAGCCGATCCAGTCCTGGCGCCTTGTACCCCATGCGCACGAGCTTTTTGGAGGTCGCTTCGGCATTCCGCTCGGCGACCGCACTACTGGCTTGCGTCACGAGCTGAGTCAGAACAGCTTCACTCTGCTTTTGGACCGTAGTCAGCACAGCACGCGTGAGCCCATACTCGAGATCGGTCTCTGCAACGCCGACGAGGGCTTCCGCCAACTCCCTGGCGCCGCGCACCATCCGGAAATGGTCCAGCAGATCAAGCTCCAGTCGCTCCACGTCGTAGGTCCCGTCGTGACGTCGAAAGCTTGTGACGTAGCCACAGAGGTGCCGCTTCGACGGTAGCTCCTGGAGCAGTTCGGCCATCTTGAAGTCGGTCATTCCTACGCACACACGCTGCAGTCGTTGCTGCAAGGCCGCCAGCGGCGGATTTGGAAACGCCAGCGTCATTTGGAACAGGTGGTCATCACGCGTCAGGCCGCTTGTGTGGAGCTCCCTTGGCAAACGACCTACAAGCATATGGTCGTGGCGGCCCTGGGTGCGAGCGACACGCTGGGCTTTCATCTCGGGATTATCCAGGTGCTGTTCAGAAGACTCCTCCCTTTCAGCGATTCCCTCTGGCACGTGGCCGCCCGAGGGTTCTTGATTGCCAGTCTTGTTTTCCTCCGCTTTTTTCGCCACCATTTTCTTTTTCTTTTCCAGCTCTTCACTGAGGGCGATGGCATCCATCACCGCCGCGACGTCGTCGGTCTCGTGCTTGGCTTGGACCACTTGCGCCACCAGTGCTTTGGAGATATCACTCTTCAAGTACTCGACATCGTCCAGTGGCATTGCGAGTGCGTCGGTATGGATCAAATACCCCAGCTCTTCTTCCATTTCGCGAAAGCGATGCTCGACCTCGTGCTGGGCATGCTGGACCGCTTCTTCCATCAGCAGTGCCAGCACCTGCTCCCTCGTGAACGCATTCCCTTTGGTCCGTAATTTGACTTGTTTCATACGGATCTTGGCTTCGAATTTCATCTTCTCGACCGTGTGGGCCGGCTTGCTATCCTTCTCGATCCACTCCGCTTCAACTGCTGCCCGCGCGTCGTGGAGCGCAACGCCACGTGCGTGGTAAAACGCCTGTTTCTCCGCCACGAGACGCGCGAGCTGACGGCCTTTGCGTGCGCGCCACACGGTCTGGAGCTTGACGGTCGCGCGCAAAATGACCTCCATGCGATAGTGCAGGAGATTGCGGTACCCACCGTGGTCGAGCGGCACGACTTGGGAGAGTAGTTTTGTGCGGCGCTTGGGGAGGTACTTGGAGTAGTCGGTCTTGAGCGGATCGTTCTCACCCATGGCGAGTGCACGTTCGTGCATCAGTTCTTTCTTGGATCGCGAAAGCTCGGCGCGCGCGTGAATCGACTGCTCGGCGATGGCAAACTGGAGGTCGTTGACATTGATGAGACCGAGTTTGTATTGGTGGATCGCACTCATGTGCTGGAGTACAAAACGGCTGAGCTGCTCAAACTGCCATGGCGTATCGAGGAGCTCACAGAGGTACTTGGACTTCGAGATCATCGCGAGACAGTACGATTCAAACTCGATCGCGGTCATACCATTCCGCGTCGACGCGGCATTGTCCATATCCACAACCACATCGAGCTGGAGGAATTCACGGTCAGCGAGGCCTTCAAGGTACTCGAGTGAGAGTTCCTGGCGAAGCTTTAGATCGCCGAGCTTGCCAAAGACCAGCAGACTCAACCGCAAGACCTCGGCAAACGCGTCGCGCTGTAGCAACTCGATCGTCGCTCCCAGACTCCCCTTTCGATCCGATGCGGGTTTTCGAAACAGTTGAAACACAAACCCAATCTTGGCCCGCAACGGTACGCCGCCAATGCCAATCGCCATCGCCACTGCCAACTCCAAGACCGTGAATGGTTTGGTGGCATCAAACGCCGATAGTGGCGACCGTGGCGTGGGGTTCTGGAGACACTGAAACAGCGGCAGAAAGAGCTGCTCGCGGTCAAAGAGCTCTTGGGCACGCTGGAGAAGAAACAGTTCATTGTCGTACAGTGTACACACACCTTCAAGCTCGCGTTCGCGCGCACGGATCTGGTCTTCGGCATAGAGGAGCTGGGCGCGGTGCTTGGTGTCCGCGGGGTTCCCCATCTTAAAGGTGGATTTCGCGGACGTGAGCGCGACGTACTCTTCTTTCGCGGTCGCCAGCGCAATTTTGGCGTGCAGCATATCGGCGTGGAGCTGATCCATTTCGATTTCATGGAACCGGAGCCGCTGGTCGCCCACGGGTGTCTCGATCGCACGGACGGTGCGGATCTGATCGAGGCCGCGCGCACAGTCGTCTTGCGCGGTGGTAATGCGGAGTTGGATCTTTTCTTTCTGTCGACGCACTTCGCCATCTTCGACGGTCTGATTGTCGCGGGTTTTCTTGTCTTGGACTTCTCGCGTCCGGAAAAAAATATCGTTTGGATCGAGTTCGCGTTTCGCGCGGTCCAGATCGGCCTGGCGTTTCTCCCAGTACCGGTCTCGCTTTTGCTGGGATTCGGTCTCCCGTTGGTGAAGCGCGTCGAGTTTTCCGCGCTCGGTTTTTAGAAGGTCGTCGAGTTGATTCGTGCGCTTCTGGATTTTGCACTCAAAAATTGTCGTCTCTTTGGCGGTGAGTATGTCGTGCTCATTCACGGCTTCGACTAATTCGTCCACGCGTTTGTCCAGCGTATAGCCAAAGAAAATAGGGCTGCGCGTAGCGGCGTCAAATGCTGGTGGGACAGGCCGCTTGATCACACGCGGTCGCTTGATAGCAGTCTGGTAGGCGACGGCAGGCGACTCGCTTGAGGCAGCTTGCTCCGTGTGGTCAGCAAGAGTATCTGCAGTCAGAGGCTTGGCCTCTCCATCATCTGCGACAGGCCGTTTGCTGTTATTCTCGCCTTCCTCTTCATCACCGTCTTCGTCTTCCTCGTCGTATTCCTCCTCATCAAGAACCCGTTGTCCAACCTTCTCAGCATTCACATCTTCCTCTATAAGAGAAGCCTCTTTTTTTTTGTCGTCCCCATCCCCATCGTCCTCTACTACACCCGACCCGCCGCTACGACTGCTCGCATTGTCGTCGCTGCCGGCGGAATCGCTCGCACTATCGTCTGTGTGGCCGTCAATCTCGTGGTTGGCGGGCGGCGGCAGCAAAATTTCACCCTTCGTAAACTCCCCCAGCTCTGCTTTTGCGTGACTGTCACGCACCATAGCGTACCCCGTAGCCGCCGGATGCCACGCGCTATGGGACGCTGTCGACGTCTGTAAGGCCGCGAGGAAATACACTTGGGTCACAGCTTTAATAAACGCTGGCCACGTGACCGCACAGGTCAGATCAACCCCATCAATGGTCGCCAGCAAATGCACTTTGAAGGTTTGTAGAGCACGCTGCTGGTCGCGCATTTCTTGGACGATTTCGTCGCGACGGTTCTCGAGCGTAGCCCGCACAAGCTCCTGTTCTTCAGTATCATCCTGTTGCGGTTCCCCATTGGCGTGTTTACAAGTAGCATGCAGCTCATCGTCGATTTGTTGCAGCAACGTCTGCCGCGTTGCGACTGCGTGCTCCAGTCCGTCAACTTGCTGCGGCAGATTCCGCAGATCGAGCGGCATTGGTGGGACGTTACGCGCGTGGTAGCGTGCGTACCAGCGTAGGAAATCCGTGAGTCGCTGGAGGTCCCAGTCGGCACAGAACGCAAAGATTCGCTGCCGCTGGGCGACGTCGGTGGCGCTGCGCCGCGCGGCGTTGGCGTTCGTGGCCGCCAGTAGCTTCTCAGCTACGACGCCTTGCGACGACGCCAGCGCATCAGCTTCCAGCGCTTTGGAGATCTCGTTCCCCATAAGTTGTGATCAGATACGAATCAGCAGAGCGACGTACAGCGCCGCATGGTGGTGTCGCCTAAAGAGTCGCTGCGGCGTGCGGCGCAAGGAGGTCCATGCGAGTCTGTCTGGTCAGACGCGAAATACACGTTTCGCTATAAGTTAACCCTCAAAGTTCAAAATTTACAACAACTAAACCCTGTCAAAACTAGTGCACAAATGGATTACTCTCCTGGCTAGTTTGCATTATTTCGGAAAAGCAAATATCGATATTCTAACGTACTGAATTAGTAAACAGATAATCACATCAAATTAAAGTTTCGGGCGAAAGTGATGTTGGGTGAGTGAGAAGCTCGAACGATGCCGTGCTCGTGACTGTATTCAGCGTCGAGTCTTCAGGATGCCTTCAGTATCGAGATTCACGTCATTTGACAGGGATCGCCTTCGCATACAGGTTCACCAGTACTGCTTTCTACGAAACGTTCGTGATTTCGAAATCTGCCAACACGGGACGAGCCACACGAGTACCACACGTCCACACTATCCGGCGACATGTCACTGACGGGGCTATCGACGGCAGCGACCCACTTGCCGCTACAGGTTTTCACATTCTGTCACGACCCCACGCGGACGACGGTTGAAGCAACGCTATCACGTTTGCACGGACAGCACCACGCCATATCATCCGCGAAAACAATCTGTTCGGCCACGCATGGTTCGTCGGTCATGACCTGTGGCACTATGTGCAAGCCCTTATGGCACATCTGAGATGAATCTACCGACGGGCAAGTTGTTCTGAACCCACACGAAGACGTCGCGTTGGTGGTGCTGTTGTCGGCGCGCTCGCTTGAAGTGGTGGGTGATGTTGGCAGTGCCTGATACTCCACTAATGTACTGTATCGCCTCAGTGTATTGATATGGAGACTGGCACATCGCTGGAGGCCAGTTCATTTCAGAGAGAATGTTCCGAGAACAACACCGTCCAGCCGGGGCCGACCATCCTCAGCTGTCCGACCTGAGCTCAGGCCCGACAGGGAGATTCAATGGACGGGGGCGGACGTCTTAGCAGAGTCTAATGGACACCGGACGGGAAGCGGTACCTGGAAGGGAGCCATGTGGGTCGACAGTCAGAGGTGCCAAGGAGCGATCCCAACCAATTAAGTCACCGTGTCCAAGCCAAGTGCAGGGTCCAAGGTGAGTCCCAGCAGTGTCCGGCAGGCAAGTCGACGGCTGAAGGCAGAGGTGCAACCGCTACTTAGTTCGCTAGACGTAACTGGATAGACTTCAACTTGATCATCATCATTTCCAGTAGCAAACGAGCCGACGCAAATTGCGACTTTGGAATTTAGAGTCTTCAACTTGGATAGGAGCTGCTGCTGAGCATTGCAGCAAATGGGTTCAGCAGGTTCCTCGCTTGCTGATTCACAAGACAAGGAGCTCTCTTAAGTAAGTAAATGATGACCACCCGAAGATTCGACAACCCCATCAAGCTGGTTCAGCATGGTTCGTCACCATGGACAGGCGGTTGGAAGCATACTGAGCGCCATATACTTTGCAATCCAGATCGCACTGCGAATCTACGTGTCTCGTCCGCCTGTGCGTGGCGGCGTGGAGCACGTCCATAGAAGGGTAGGAGACGGGGCTCCTCAGCACCACAGCACCTCAGTACCACTGAATATGTGAGGCGGCGACGTGAGATATTGGTCTCTCATTCGCCGACTTGCTGCCTCACACAAATATGGACGCGCACGACCACCGCGAGCACGCACCACGCTATGGACGGTCCCAACGGCCGCCGCTGCAAACCCAGTCGCAGTACGTTCGGCCCGATCCACGCGGCGGACGCATGGCCATGGCACCGCCGCTGGTTGCAACTCGCAGCCACGGCCCCGCTGGTATGGGGGACACACGCATGTCTGTCTCAAGCCTCGACGACCCGTACGACCACCGGCCTGCCGCTACGCCGACGCAGCTCGGCGGCTCGCCCGACAGTGGCAAGTACTATTTACAAGGCATGGACATTGACGCAGCCGAAGAAGCCTATGCCGAGCAGAGCACGGCCCGCAAGATCTCTACTGGGATGTTCTACTTGACACTCGTCTTGGTCGCGCTCTACATTTTCATGGTCGCGATCAAGCTCATTGAGACGGGCCTCACGCTAGCCTTTGGCTGCAACTACCGCGGTGCTTTCGACTTTGCCAACAATCCGGTCGCCGGCCTCATGATTGGGACCATCGCCACGGCGCTCGTCCACAGTTCCAGCACGGTCACCTCGGTCGCCGTGGCGTTAGTGGGTACGGGTGCTATGACCATTCGCCAGGGCGTAGCCGTGGTCATGGGTGCGAACGTCGGCACGTGCATCACGTGCATCATCGTAGCGTTTGCCCAAGTCAAAGACCGCGGCCAGTTTGAGCGCGCCATGGCGGCCGCGACCGTGCACGACATGTACAATATCTGGTCGGTCATCGTTATGTTTCCACTCGAAGTCATCTTCCATCCGCTCGAAAAGCTGGCGTTACTATTAGCGGATGCCCACGGTGGCGGCACGTTCACGAGTCCGCTCGATGCGATCGTCGATCCGCTCACCGATAAGATCCTCAATGTCAACAGCGCCGCGATCGAAGACGTTGCGACCGGCCACAAGGAATGCTCGGCCACGACGCTCATCAATGGCGGTCTCTTCAAACACTCGGGCATGACCAACGGCGCGGTTGGCGGCATCGTTGCCGCCATGGGCTTTCTGACTCTCATCTGCGCACTGCTGACACTCGTGCGCGTCATGGCGCGTGTGTTTTTGGGTCCTACGAAACGCGTGGTCGCGCGGGCGCTGGATTACAATGGCTACCTCAATATCCTCGTCGGCGCGGCGCTGACGTTCTGGGTGCATTCGTCGACGTTGGTCACTTCGACGCTTACGCCGATGGCCGGCTTGGGCGTGATCTCGCTTGAGAAAGTGTACCCCCTCGTGATCGGAGCGAACGTGGGTACAACCGGCACGGCGCTGCTCGCCGGCATGGTCACCGGCAAGAAAAACGCTGTGGCGTTAGCGTTTGTGCACGTATTTTTCAACCTCTTTGGGGTCGTGCTGTTTTACCCGATCCCGATTACGCGCAAACCGATCTTTCTGTGGGCCAACTCGCTGGCGAGCTGGAGTGCGGCGTGGCCGTTTTGCGCGGTAATCTTTATTGGGACGTGCTTTGTGGTCGTGCCAGTTGTGAGCCTTGGGCTCACATACATGTGCACCGCCAACAATGTGCCAACGCAAGTGCTGGGCTGGGTGCTGTGCGCCGCGGTTGTTGCGATGGTCGCAGCGATCTGGTATTGGTATGCCGAGAGCACAGGCCGCGAGGCCTGGAGTCGCTTCTTGGAGCGCAAGCGCACGGAGCGCGAAGTGCGCCATGGCAACCACCACGACATGCGCCGGACCGCGATCCACACGGCGGCCATGTCGCACGACGACACGATCCCTGTCGTGTGACGGCGATCGTCCCGAAGCGACGGTGTCGCGTTCGAGAAGCTTCCGTGTAAGCGTACATGTTGTGAACCACCTAGCTGTTAGTGAAAATATCATAGTGATCCATTTTCCTCCGTCTAGCAAATCTCACCCATGTGAGCTGCATCAGATATCATCCTCAGTGGTCTCAGACAAAATGATGGTCGTATCAGAATTCTGTTGAGTCTCACCCATCGATGGAGAGCGGAATGACGTCTAGCGGTGTCTCACATTAGGTCCCGCCTTTGCTTCCCGTCGCCATCGCCTCGAGTGCCAAGGAGGCTACGACTCGCCATCCTCACCACGTCTCACACTCCTCAATTGGATCTCGAAAGCTCTCCCCCTCGTTTTTCCCTCTTCTCTGACCGACAATGCCTCCTCCAGCGATCGTCGTCTCGAACCTCCGCGACCACGAGCTCGTGCCTCACGCGCTGGTCGTGTTCGATGGTTTCGTCTCGGACTTTCACGCGCTCACACTTGCGCCGCACGACTGGTTCCTCGACGCGCGCCTTGATGCAGCGCGTGGTGCGTTCTGGCCCGTGAATTCCACCGGTCGGTTCAAAGCCCTTGTGCTCCTACCGGCACCGGGCAAGTACACGCTCACGCTGCGTCTCGGCCACGTCATGCGCGAGTTTCCGATCGAGTACGTGCCACCCGTATCGCGATTTGTCGTGCGCTTCTACTACCAAAGAAGCATGGACGCCCACCCGCACGAAGGCTTCGATGCCCCACCCGGCGTCGACAATTCCGACCAGGCGGCGCTCCAGAAAATTCGCTTCAATGCACTGCTACTACAGACGGCCGCGGCCGAGATGTTTGTCCACGCCGGCTTGCCGCGCACAACGTTTACGATGGAATTTGCCGGCGACGGTTTGCCCCACGTCCGTTTACTGCGGTCGTCGTTTTCCAATGCGACGGCGCGGACCATCCACGAGCAAGAGCTGATTCAGCTAGTGGAAAAAGACATTGTCGCGAATGGCTACGACACTCACGACGAGTGGGCGTTCAAGCACGCCGTCATCCTCGGGTGTTCCAAGTACAACCCCGTGACAAAGCACTCGGACGGCCACTCGGCCTTGGGCGGCGGCAAAGTCGGCATTTTTGGGTCCTGTGGGCTCCACACCTGGCCGCGGCACCTGGGCGAAGTGTCGGCGTGCTGCCTCAACAACCTGCGCATCGACACGCGCCTGCTCATGGACGACAGCGGCAACCGCGGCTCGTTTGGCGCCAATTTCTCAACCGGCATCGGTGCGTTCATCCACGAATTGGGGCATACGTTTGGTTTGGGCCATGCGACCAGCGGCATTATGTCGCGCGGCTTTGACGATATGACGCGGCTCTTTTGTGCGTTCGAGCCCGACCACAATCGCCACGACCCCGGGTTCTTTCAGGATTTTCACGATGGTAGGCTCCTCCTAAACCACCAGGCATTAAAGGAAGTCGCCAGCCCAGAGGGTGCCCACTGGAACGTTGGCTCGGCACTCCAGCTGATTCACTGCCCGTGGATCTCGGGGCGGCCCAAGGCATCTACTTGTGGCCCACTGGTCTGTTGGAACAACCGCGTGCGGGGACCGGTCGGTCAGAACCTAACGCACGGCACGAAGCGATCATTTGGCATGCCGGCGCCGCGCGGACCATTGGGTGCTGTGCTGCTGGCGACGACCCACTACCTCGACGATCTCCAGACCTATACGCGCGACGAGTTTGCGTGCGTGCACGAGCACGAACTGCAGCGGTTCTCGCACCGGCTCGTCCTCGATCCCCACGAGTTTATCACAAGCGTCGAGATCCGAGCGGGGGCGTGGATAGATGGTCTCCGTATTCACACGAACGTCCGGTCGACGCCGTGGTATGGCGGCCTCGGCGGTGAGTTGCACGTGCTCCGTCCCGACGACAGTAGCCAGATCAATGGCTTTTTTGGGGCCCGCGGGGACGACTTTGTCGGCAGCCTTGGGGTTCATTGCTGCCCTATTATGGAGGCGACGTCGAATCTGCAATCGACGAACCTCTCGGCCATGGCGGTGAGAGCAGGCCCGATTGGGTATGCCGATCAAGACGGACCCCAACGACCGTTTGATCAGCTGCTTGAGGAAGACCTCGGGGCCGTGGTGGTCAAGGGTGGAGCTTATGTATCCTCTATCCAAGGTTTCTCAAGAAGGGAGTGGATGGCGATGGGCCAACCCATGTCCAACATGGTGGAAGGTGAGAGCTGGTTTGTATTGGAGCACGGCGAGTTCATCACCCACGCCGACGTGCGTGCCATGTGCTGGGTTGACGGGCTCCGGTTCCACACCAACACACGGGCGTCGCCGTGGTTTGGTGGCTCGGGCGGTGACCTGCAGACCCTGCAGCCGCCGCCAGGGTATAAGATCCTTAGCTTTTTCGGCTCTGTGGGGGATAACTTTGTCGGTGCCTTGGGGGCCCACTGCGTCCCGATCACAGCAACGACTCTGGCTCCTTCTCCTCTGCACCACGTTGACGCTCGCTCTCTTGCGTCCTCAGAGAATGCTGCTACAACTCCATTTGCGTTGCTCTCTCTGCCTCTACCGTGCGGCTCCACAATGCCTCCCCACCCGGGGGTTGCGCGAGGTGTGCTCGTCGCGGTGCAAGACGGCCTCGTCATGTACGTGAGCTCGTTCGACTCGACCGACTCCAAAAGCCGCCTCACCCAGGAGCTCCAAGCGTTTGTCTATGCCGGCGCGCAGCTCCATTGCTTTACGCTCCAGCCCAACGAGTTTCTCGTGCAGATTGACGCAAGCGTGCATCCACAGTACCGCACGATCGAAGGGCTCTGTGTCCACACGACTTCGCGCTGCAGCACGTGGTTTGGTGCCTACACCGACAGCAATCTGCACTTTCTCGAGAGCCCTACAGGCAGTGTGATCCGATCCATCAGTGGTGTTGCCGGCGCTGCCCAACTCCAAGACGTGGTCGGTGACTTCTGTCCACGTGCCGCCGCAATGCACGAGGCTCAGCATATGACCTACGCCCAGGACAATGGCAATGTCCGGGAAGACCCGGGTGCCTACGACCTCCGGGTGCAGGCCCAAGCGTCGTGCGGGATTGCGAGCGTCTACCTGCTCAAGAAGCTCGAGCACGAAGAGCTCGAGCAGCACGCGTGGGTCTGGAAGAGCGCTCCGTCGGCCGCGGCACCGCACATGTGGTGCCTCCCGCAGCGCATGCTGGAGCACCACCTCGCCACCAGCGCAGCGCAGGCCGGGAAGACCCCGACACAGCTACTCTTTGACGGGTACGCGATCGGGGCGATGGACACTGGCGGCGGCTATAGTATGGCGGCGTCTCCACCACTCCAGTAAGCCTCAGGAGCTCGACCCGCATCCACCAAGCATTTCTCCCTGTCGGACCACAACTAAGAGGTTCACCTTAACTTACTGCTGGCTTCCTCTGTCCAGTGGGTTTGGCTTTGCCTCAAGCAGCAAGCCGGCGGATGTCGGCAAAATTGTTTTTTTAGAAGTGCTGAAAAAACCATGCGTATATATACTCCAGGCCTCCGTTGTCGTGGAGGACCAATCTTCGAGTGTCCTTCGTTGACCGAGAGGACGCAACCCGTAGAGGTGTCCTACAGGATTGCTCATCCAACAAGACAGGACCACCAGCATATTTGTGTACAGTACAGTACAAACACCGCAGTCTACCAAGGATGTGATGAGGGGAATCTTCGTATGGTTGGGCGAACAGAGACCAGTAGGTGTGGGTTTCCAATTCGTCGGTGTGGATTCACATGATCGTGACTAACCGCTGAATCGATACCAGATTGTTGAACCCTTTCCGACCATTTTTCATGCCTTTGGGTTCTCAGGAATTCCGGGGTCTCTTCAGTTCAGCTCACTCGTAAGGTCTTGAAAGATGACGCTTCAACGCGAGTCTCCTCATGTGACTTGTGCAGTGTCAGGGTGGCACAGTTAGTCACTAAGACAATCGTCGTGTTCACCGACACACACACAACTACCTGCCTGTCGTCATGCCACCTGGCCGCCGAGACTTCCGATGTGATGAGTTCTTGGGCTTCGATCTCTGACAAGCAGCAAAAAAAGAACAACAGTCGGACCTCGTTGGTCGGTTCTTACTAACATCAAGTATACACACGTCGCATATAATCTCGTTGAATCTCCAGCTTTGTGGTAGCATGTACATGCGACGATACGGGTCTCAACAAAATGTCTGCAAAACGTTGTGAGAAAACGCTGGCTCTTCGGAGAACGCAGAGCCCCCCATAGAAGAACCAAATGAACACGACAAACGTGATCGCCTAACGGGCACCGCTGGATTTTCCATCGCGACTCCTGATCGAGCGGATCTGAGACCGTCACAACCCTCAAGCTGACGAGACAAGGGTCCTCCCACTGGGAGGCTCTTGGCCATTTAAAGAAAACTGCCAAATCGCAAGCACGTCTCCTTTTCTTTCTCGGGTCTCGCATCCAGTGGAACATTCTTCCATCTCTGCAGAAAGACAAACGACCGGTCGGACGTAGAGTGCTGCGTTGACTCGCGTGACGACCACTCCAAGAAGGGCAGACTGACTCGCTGTTCCAGACTCGACGGTATCATTCCGTCTACCGCCGCCGTCTCCGCTGAGACCCGCCCACAAAACGAAGCCAATCGCCCACATATATTGAAGGAGCCGTCGTGGAATTCACAGTCTTCCTCGGTCGTGCCGATCATGGCAGCGAGCCATCGCGGCTCGATCGCCGCGCTTGACGATGACACGCACCACGGCGCAGCGACAGCCGAACTGTCGCCGCTTCAATTTATGCTCACGTACGAGCACATGCAAGACGAAGCCGCTGAGGCCGCGTATGCGCAGCAAACACCACGTCAGCAACTCGCTAGCAGCGTGGGCTTTACGACGCTCGCTTTGCTCGCGCTCTTCCTTTTTCTCGTCGCTATCAAGCTCCTGGGCGACAGCGTCACGCTACTTTTGCGATGCAGCAGCAAAGGCGCGTTCGCGTTCACCGACAGTCCGTTTGCCGGGCTACTGCTGGGCACGGCCACAACGGCACTCGTGCACAGTTCCAGCACCGTGACCTCGATCACCGTCGCAGTCGTGGGCTCGGGTGGCATGACCGTGCGCCAAGGCGTCTTTGTGGTCATGGGCGCCAACGTCGGCACGTGCATCACGTGCATGATGGTCGCGTTCGGCTACGTCAAGAACCGCGTCCGGTTTCAGCGCGCCATGGCCGCCGCGACGCTCCATGACATGTACAATATCTGGTCGGTCCTCATCCTCTTCCCCCTCGAAGTCGCGTTCCGTCCGCTTGAGCGGCTCTCCACAGCGCTCGCCGATGGCCACACCAACGGCGGCAATTTTACAAGTCCGATTGATGCCATTGTGGATCCACTTACAGACCAGCTACTTAATCTTGATACTGGGTTGCTAAAACAGGTCGCGACCGGCGCGACGCGGTGTGCCGACGTTGGCTCGTTCGTCCAGGGCGGGGCATTCATCCACACATCTCTCAGCGACACGGCTGTGGGAAGCATTGTGCTGGTGATTGCACTGGTCATTCTCCTCGCATCACTCGTCACGCTCGTGCGCACTCTCGCCAGGGTATTTCTCGGCTCGACCAAGCGCGTGGTCGCGCGGCTCCTCAACTGCAATGGGTATGTCGGCATTGGCGGCGGCGTTGCAATCACGTTCGTGGTGCACTCGTCGACCGTCGTGACTTCGACGCTCACTCCCATGGCTGGCCACAATGTCATTACGCTCGACCAGGTTTATCCCATTATGCTGGGTGCCAACTTGGGGACGACCGCCAATGCGCTGCTTGCCTCGCTGGTCACAGGCAAGTCGGTCGCGGTCGCCCTGGCGCTGACCCATTTTTTCTTCAATTTATTTGGGCTCGTGCTCTTCTACCCGATCCCCATCACGCGCAAGCCGATTTTCAAGTGGGCCCAGTCGCTCGCGTACTACAGCGCAAGCTGGCCCATGGCCGCCGTGCTTTTTCTGGTCATCGGCTTCTTCGTGGTCCCAACGATCGGCCTCAGTCTCGTGTACATGTGCACAGCCGACGAGACGGCCATGGTCGCGATCGGCTATGTGCTATTGGCACTCATTGGTGTCCACTGTGGGGGATTGGGCTGGTGGTACTATTTCCACGGTGGTCGGAATTCGTGGCACGATCTGCTTGAGCGGAAACGCGTTGAGCGCGAAATCCGCAAGTACGGTGGGAACCTCGGGCTGCCATCGTTTGTCGACGACGATACGTCCGAGAATGAATATTACGACACTTGATTATCTGTGATAGAACTTGTTAGAGTCGTGTAAAGTATGTGTCGAGCAAAGCGAGACAGACTCGTAAAGAGATAATACACAGAGAGGGTGTTGAGTACGTTGACCTTGTATCAGACCTTGAGATTACCTGCTGACGACTCCTAAAGGGTCAAGCGCTGCGCGTCGTCGATGCGCTGGTGGTCTTTGTCGTCCAGTTCTTCGACCGCCACCATGCTTTCCAGATGGAGTAAGGCGATCGAGCTCTCTCGAAAGCCGTTCAGCAGTTCACGACAGTGGTCGGGTGTGAGGATCTCGGCAACTGCGTACTGTTCATCGGCGACGACGTCCGCGACCTGCAGCGATTTTTCGAGCAGCGGCCGCGCGAGTTGAAGCTTGGCGTCGGTCGGGTAAAACTGCAACCGCAAGACGAGCTTGGCCGACTCGAGCTGAATGAAATGGAGGTGAAGCGCCAGCAGCGGCAGACACAGTTGCCGAACACTTGAATCCTCGTCGACGTCGTCCGAGCACTGCGTCATCCACCCATTCTCAAAATGGAGCACGTCCACAATCGCAGTTGTTGACCGAGACACGTGATACATGAGCTCGGTGAGAAATTCTTTTTCTTCCGAGTACGTTGCCCACGAACTGACACCGGACGAACGACCAGCAGTGCAGCTTCGCCAGAGATCATAGTGGTTGCACGCGCGGATGTACGCTTCCCAGCACAGATGCGCACGCAGAATGCGTTCGACTTCACTGTCGTCACCGACAGTCTGGACTGTACGATGGAGCTTTACAAGGCCCAGGGATTCTTCCGAGACGTGCTCCACAAAGAGCTCTTTGACGGCATTAAACTTCTCTTCAAAGATAAACTCACGGGCGAGGAGATTCGAACGACGGAGGGCTTCCGCGCGATGCTCGTTGTAGAAACAGAGGTACTCGATCACACGCATTCGCATGCGATCGATGGCGGTGGTTGACTTAGTCGGGGCAGTCGACGCCGAGCTGCGTGCCCGGTGCAGTAATGCCGCGCTCTGGCGCTCCACCGTAATCGTGACCACGGCATTCAGCACGTCCATGCTGGAATACTCGTGGATTCTTCGCACAAACAGTTCACGCTGCAGGCGGTCGTCAAGCGACGAGAGCACTTGAACGTAAACCTCGACCGCACCCTCCACAGGTAGTCGAGACGCGTACACGGGCACCAGTTTGAAATGACCGTGCTTCACGAGGTGCCGGATGTAGGCCTTCTGAATCACGTGGACCGCGTGCTCGTCCATACTCTCATCCGTGAACGAAGAGAACGCCACGAAATGCGCTGCAAACCGCAAGAAAAAAGGCGACACATCGTCCGCAGCAACATGCTCGTCAAGCCGCAGGTCCCAGTCGAATGCGATGTCGTCTCCAGTCGGGTCTCTACTGACCAGACTCTGGGCAATGCTGTTGACGATCGAGTCAATTTTTGCGCCGACCAGCTTGGCTTGAATCTGGCGATACGGATCGTGGGCTTGCTTTCGAACCAGCTCGCTCTTGCTGTTCCGGAGGTACTCGAAGAGCGCGTCGAGGTTGACTTCAAAGCGCTGAAGGTGCTTAGTCTTGTCCAAATGAGCACGGTACAATCGGAGGTAGTGCGCGTCGTTGCCAACAATAAGCTGCGACGACTGGAGTTTGACTTGCAGGAGTTTGTACAGCGTCTCGTCGAGCTGATGCTCGATCATGGCATGCAGATAGGCCCAGCAGTGGTCGTCCCAGCTCTCACATAGACTCGACCGCGTGAGCACTTGCAGATTTCCACTCAATGCTGCATACACAATCTCCTCGTACTGCCGCGACAACAGACTGTTCCGCTTGGAGAGTTTCAAGTTCTTTGCTTCCGCAAACTTCCAGCACGTGGTTTTCCACAGCGCGCGTGTCGGGTTGCCCCATCGTTCCAATACCTGGCCTTCGTCGACTTCACTGGCCCCAACTTGGATCCCACCGGAAAGACTCGCAGCACGCCACGGTTCACCCAAACGTACACACAAGTCGACAGCTTCCTGAGGTTTCCCCGCCCGAATGAACGACCAGACGCCACGGAGCAGCTCGCACTCGTCTTCAGCATCATCTTCAACAATGTGGTGGTCGCCGTTTCGCAGCACCGCATCTGGGTCCATGCGGATGCCACTGGACGACGAGAGGAAGCCTTTCTTGACCATCTTAAGTGTGCGCGAGCCATGCTTGGCGACGTCGCGCTTCTCACTCACCTTCACGGCTTTTTCCATTGCGATATTTTCGAGCCACGTCTTGACGGCCGTCTGGATCTTGTAATTGTCGTTGTGCCGCTCCAGCATCCTCACAGCGTCGTCTTCGACCATGTCGAACCGCAATTCTTCCGAGTCGCCACTCAAATCCATATAGTCGTCGCTTCTCTCGTGGCATATGCGTCGCAGCTCGTATAGCAGTCGCCACGTATTGCGCTCGTCCCGGAGCTCTCGAATACTGTCTTGCAGCCGCTGGCGCTGGGCATGTGCCGACCGCGTCGAGCCTTCGACCGATGCCTCCAGTGTCTCCAAGCGGGACTGCAACACCTGAATGTACCCCCGCAAGAGTCGCTCGCCGTAGGCGTCCGTGTCTTGCACGCCGTCGAGGTGTTGGTAGAAATCCGACAGCATCTCGGCAAAGTTGGCTTCTTCCGGACGGACTTTGTGCGAGAACTGGCCGCTCTGAGTTGCTTCAAAGGCCAACGAATGGCTAAATTCGATGAGCATCGAGTCGTCGTCGGCCCGCGCGAGCTGTTGCTGTTCGTGTTGTTGCTGAGCGTACGACGACGCGATGGAAGAGACCGGGAGCCGTGCGTCTGTTGGCGCAGCATGCAAGCCGGCTCCAAAGTACGCGCCGGTCGTCGAGAGTGCCTTGACAATGTAGATTGCACCGTCCACACCAAGCCCGCAGTCGACTACGAGCCAGTCGTCTTCGACAAGCTGTCCGTTAAACATCACACGCGCTTCGTTGGCCGTAAAGCCGAGGTCTTTGCGAGCGTTGCGCTTGTCGCAAAGCGCGCGTTTCAAGTCGCGAATGGTCGTAAAGCGCGGGTCCATATCAACGTACTCGACCGAGTGGTCAGCAAACACGCCTTTGACGTGGAGCAAACCGCGTTGGATCGACAGATCCACGACGTTCAGATCGTCCGCAGCGTCTTCATCGGTCGCTTGGGACGTGTTGGTAAAGCGGAAGCTCGATGATGACTGGCTGAATGCCGACGCCGCCGCCGACGGTGTCGATTGGTGGTGTGCTGGAGGTGGCAATGGATCGCTCGCGGTGTGGCCGTCGGTGTCGGCCCACGCGCCCAGCGACGCCAGCAGATTCACCGACTGGTCGGCGTCGTTAATGAGTCGCTGGAGGTTCTCACTACGGCGCGACGCCGCGCTGCCGCTGGACGAGACACCGCTAAAGCCGCTGTCGCCGAGACCCGCCATGTTCACGCTACCTGCCCTTTGCTGTTTCCCGCCTACCACGGAAAATCACACACCAAAGAAGGGAGGATCGCCTAGGTACGCATGCGTACTTAGAAACCTCGGTAGAGTGACAGCACGAATGTCTTGTTTGATGAACCATTCTTGTGGCGGAGAAAGAATAGCCTCGATTTTGAGGTTTTGCAATGCTCCGATCCAAATGGGTTCTCTCGCTTTGTCACCATCGGCTGGGTGTGAACAGCTCATATCGGAATCCGAATCGTGTCCACCATCATGCAGCTTTTGATCAGCGAACAGCCCGGTGCCGAAGAGCTCAAGTGCTTTGTCGCACTGGCCGCCACTGGCGCTGCCTTTCGCGTCGGTGCGTCAGACCCCAAGTACACCAACTGCGGTCCGCAGATCGTGGTCGGCACCGACAACGATGTGATCTTTTCGGCCAACGCCGTTGCACGGTACCTCGCGGCCACGGCCGACGCGCTGCAGTACGACGATCTCGCGGTCGATGAGTGGCTCGAGTGGGAGAGCCACGTCCTGACGCCATGGCTCAACAAGGCCAAGAAAGCGGCCGACGCGAGCTCGCTCGGCGCCGAGCTCTCGGCGCTGCTCGAAGCCAAGGAAGAGGCCCGTGCCAACACCGAGTCGCTCCAGTTTCTCTTTGGCAGCGAGCTCACGCTTGCCGATATCGTCGCAGGTGTGACGCTCCGCTCGGCGTTGGAGATTGTGCCAGCAAACCAAGACACGGCGATCCTTACGAAATTCCGTGGCTACGTCGCGCAGCTGTTTACGCAGGCGTCATTCGTCCAAGGCGCAGCGTTGCTGGCAACGGGCGGGAAGCCTGTGTCCAAGCTCGACCCCGAAGTGCTGAGCGGCAGCACGTACCACAATGTGCTCTCGATCATCGAGTCGATCTTCACCGAAGCCATTGAGGCGGCGTACCCGGGCATCGAACTGCCGGCCGTCGAAATCACGCGCACCAACACCAAGAACGCCAAGTTTGGCGACTACCAGTGCAACTCGGCGATGAACATTTTCACGCTATTGAAGAGCACGCCGACGCCGGCCAAGTCGCCGCGGGAGATCGCCACGGCGATCATCAGCGCGATTCCCCAAAACAGTATGCTCGAGCGCATCACGATCGCCGGCGCTGGATTTATCAATGTGTTTTTGAGTGAGGTCTTTATCAAGACGCGGCTCAACAATGTATTGACCAAGGGCATTTTCCCCAGCCCGGTCAAGAAGATGAAGATTGTGGTCGATTTCTCGTCGCCCAACATTGCCAAGGACATGCACGTGGGCCACTTGCGGTCGACCATTATCGGTGACACCATGTGCCGGATTTTGGAATTTCAAGGCCACGAGGTCGTGCGGATCAACCACGTGGGCGACTGGGGTACGCAGTTTGGCATGCTCATCTCCCATTTGATGGACGCGTATCCACAGTGGGAATTCGAAATGCCCAACGTGACCGACTTGACCAAGCTGTACAAGGCCGCCAAGGAACGGTTCGATACTGACGAGGAGTTTCAAAAGACCTCCAAGCAGCAGGTTGTGCTCCTCCAGTCGGGCAATCCGCAGTCGCGCAAAGTGTGGACCACGTTGTGTGAAATTAGTCGCAAAGAGTTCCAGAAAGTCTACAATCGACTCGGTGTGAGCCTCAAAGAAATGGGCGAGTCGTTTTACAACCCGATTATCCCAAGTGTGATTGAAAAAGTCAAGGCCAAAGACCTCACGACGACCAGCAACGGCGCTCTGGTTGTCTTTACCGACAAGTTCAAGCAGCCGTTCATTCTCGTCAAAGGCGACGGCTCGTACCTGTATGGGACCACTGATATCGCGGCGCTGTGGTACCGCCTCCACGACCTCAAAGCCGACCGCCTGTTGTACTATACTGACTTTTCGCAGAACGACCATTTCAAGCTGCTGTTTGAAGTCGGTCGGCTCTCGGGCATTTACGACCCGGCCGTGCACCGCGTCGACCACGTTGGCTTTGGTACCGTGAACGACGAGTCGGGAAAGCGGTTTAAGACTCGCTCGGGCGAGGTCGTGCGGCTCGTCGAGTTGCTGGACGAAGCCAAGGTCCGCATGAAGGAGCAACTCCTCGCGCGGATTGAGGCTGGTCAGACCACGCTGCCACGGGACCAGGTCGACTATGCGGCCGAGCGCATTGGGTATGGGGCGGTCAAGTACTTTGACTTGCGTCAGAGCCCGACGTCGAGCTACATCTTTAGCTTTGACCGCATGCTCTCGACGACCGGCGATACAGCCGTGTACCTCATGTTTGCCTATGCGCGGCTATGCTCGATCATCCGCAAGTCGGGTGTCGACATGAAGGAGCTCGTCACACGCGCCGAAGAGCTCCTCAAGCCAGTTCACCCCACGGAGACGGCGCTGGCGACCGAGCTCTTGCAATTGCAGGATACTGTCGTGTTTGTCGACCGCGACTTGAACTCGAACCGTCTCTGCAGCTACCTGTACACGCTCGCGGAGAAGGTCCAGACGTTTGTGACGGCGTGTCGTGTGATTGGCAGCGAAGAACAGAACAGCCGCTTGTTGTTGTGTGACGCCACGTTGAAGGTCATGCATATGTGCTTTACGCTGCTCGGCATGGAACCCCTCGACCAGATTTAGGTATCTCTTACCATAACGACAATGATAATGAAAAGCCAGATTGAGTAGCATGAGTATGGTGTCTGAACGTTTTCAAAGGAAAAGAGAAAGAGGCGGTGGCGCTGACGTCAGCCTCAACTAGCTTTGCACCCAGTGACGAATACATACACAAGACGGTATGACGTTTCAGTGCGAAAAGAAAGAAAAACTCAGATCCAGTTTTCAGCTTCCTGACTACAGTATCTGACTGTCTTGTCTGGCGATCGCATCGTGACGTTGCTGTAGTCGCAATCGGATGCTTCGCTGAACGTTCATTCTTCTCTCGCTTGACATAGTGGAAGTTTAGTAATACATGTACACTACAGGTAGAAGAGAATGGGGAGTTCAATGTCCATGTTTACTGTACGTAGTTTTAAACTCTCTACGAATATGCAGTGGTAATTCTTACGGCGTCTATGGGTGGCGTCTATGCGGTTGAATATGGATCTCTATATCATGCAGGCAATCTGTGTACAAAACATGCAGCTCTATGGGTGGGTGGGGTGGGTGGGTGGATAATTCGTGAAGACGAAATCCGGGCGTGTCGGTTCACGCGATGGTGAGAAGATCCCGGCACTTAGTGGGTCGGGACGTGGCAGCCGCTCTCCATATCCAGGATCGACGCGTCCGAGAGAATGAAGCGGAGCGAGTAGGCCGAGATGTCTGATGGGCGCCCGCCTTCGTCGTCCTGGTCGTCGCCGCTCGAGGTGTCTTCCATCTCAACATCGTTGGAGCATTCAAACGACTCGAGCATGGTAGGGTCCATGGGGCTCGTGACTTGCGGCACAACGTTGGCAGCGTCGGCGGTCGTGCACTGGAGGTCGCTCGGCACGTGGCCGCCGACAATGTCGAGGTATTCGTCCGTGAGCTGCTTGATGCGCAAGCGGATGCGCTGCGCCTGGTCACCCTCCGGAATGTGCACGAGGAACTTACAGAGCTGCTGGATCTTGACCAGCTTTGCCGAGACCTGGCGGTACGGCCAGCGCGCGATCTGGCGCTTGCGGCAGACGCGCTTGATAACGGCTTCGCAGGTCCCAAGACGGCGCGCAGCTTCACGGAGCGGCAAGTGGTAGTACTTTTGCAGCTCCGAAACTTCAAAGTCAACGGCCGAGCTGCCGGCGCGGTCACGAGGGGTAGCAGGCGTCGACATACTGTGGTAGGGAAGTAACTGTGTGGAAGAGGAGGAAGAGGATGTGGCGCGCGGATGGCGAATTGTGGAATGAACTTTCGTGGGTGGGGAGAAGGGTGAGCGCGCGATGCGCACCTACTTACCTCGATTGTGGACACGTCTCCCCAACAAGAGAGAGAGAGAGGAGTTCAGACGGCATGGTACTTACTGTACAGTACGTCGGCCCACACTGTACCGGACGGGAGAAGAGGCGTTGCTGCGTCGATAGCGTCGAGTCGGAGTCGGAGTCGGAGCGGTGCGCGCGGGTCGTGTGCTCGTAACCTCCTCTTGACCAGCTCTCATGCTTATTATGTATTGGCGAGCGGATCTCTGCGATGGCCCGTTTTTCGCACTCCGCGTGGGCGACTTGTCGAGCCGCGAAGTGAGGGCCAGAAAAAGGCCAGTGACTGTAGTGCGCCGTTTGCCCCACCCACACGTTGCAGTTGGACGAAGCGACGAGCTCCAATGTGGAGCGCTGTGCGAGAAGTTCACTCGGCGCGACATGTTGGTATGGTATACAGTATACGGCTTGAGTAGTAATATCATGCAAAGCATAGAGGGCTCTATGCCGTGTTGAGAGCGAGACTTGACGCCAGCGGAACTGTACTGCAGGCGTAACGGCCGTGCGATCGACAGAGGTTCGTGCATGAGTGTGTGTGGCTCTGTGGCGCTGTAGCTGGCCATCCGCTTTCCGTCAAGCTCGTGGGCGAACCTAATGCACCGTCGCACGCATTGCTCTCTGGACGTGAGCCCTACGTCAATCGACTGCTGCTGGCGAACCCTCTGGATTTTTGATAGGAGTAATATTGGTACGTCGTGGCAGGCCCAGCGAGTCGGTTTGACAGGTGGATGACGTGTTAGACGACGTCTCAAGCTGACAGTTTAGTACAGTACCGTACAGACCCAATGCGACCCCACACTGTGAGTCCTACCCGCTTCGCGTGGCGTGGCCGTTGGCTTGGGTTGAGCCAAGCGGACAGCGCCGTGTCGCCACGAAGCACGAGCAAACGTCAACTTGACAGAGCTCAGCAAAACCTACACTTTCCAGAGTGGGACCCCGTGGCCACGATGCCATGAAACATGAGAACGCAGAAAGTCATGCCGCGCGCGTGCCGTTCAGATGCGCGCACTGCAGGAGCGAGAAAAAAAACAGATCGGCCGAGACCCGTCCGCCCACCAGCCAGCCAGGCAGGCAGGCCTACCAGCCTTTAAATTTTTTTTTTTAAGGCTACTCATATTGGCGACGCACCCAACCATGCACTTGCCGAGCCGTAAACACACGCTCCAGCTTTTGGACGTGCCGCAGGATCCGGACGGACGGCTTTCTTTACTGTAGCGCGAAGAGGCGATGGATGGCCTGTCTATGAGCTCGAACGCCAGCGACGATCATGCCGCCCACCACTGCCACTCCGTGATGGACGGTTTGACGGCGGCCTATAAAAACACACGCAAAAAATTCCCACACGTCACATGGAGTAACCAGCCGAACAGACAACCTGGGTACCGAGACAAGCATATCCACTAGTGCAGCACGGTGATGCATGATCGTTCTCATCATATGCAGGTGAGCATTGCATTCTGTGATAGAGTCCATCCAGTCCTCATGGATTTCTACAACTAGGAGCTGTTGGGGTCTACTAGTAGTATAAATACTCCGGATCCACAGACACACGTGTTCTTCTACAGTTTGAGGCATTGGAATCCATGGGCGATCTGGAAAATCAGACCGACCAGACCTGGCGTGAGAACATGCGCCAGCACTTGTCGCGCGCTGGCGTGCTGCCACAGCAGGGTACATCCGTACCCACCCACTATACTAAACGCTCATACCAAACGCAAGCATAACCATGGTGACGCGACAAAATGCCCTCACTCACTTTCAAACAGGCAAAGCTGACTCTCTCGGTTACTCAAAGGTCACAACTGCTGTTGTCGTAAGATCGTGACGACCCGACAACCCCACGACAACCTGGAGTGAATCGGAAACTCCCCAGAACATATATGGCTACCTTTGAATACCTTCAATAACACATACTCAAACGGCACTTGAAGCTCAAGGGATCCGATGAAGGGATCTCGTGAACTGCTATCAAGTAGGGTCGTTGGACTCTGCGAATTACGAGGCGAATGAACGATATCATTGCGGGGAAGATGACGCGCTATCTGTCGAGCGCATACACTTAGTACAGAACGAAGGGGCGACGGGGCATGAAAAATATCTACGTATTGGGTGGTGGGTGATAGACGACCACCCATGCGTGCGAGTGTCCACAAAGCGAGCGGCGTCCACTTCACAAACCGGCGACGCGAACGCAGCTTGGAGTCGCAAAGGGATGGGGCGTCTAATCATACATCGTCTCTACGGCTCGTCCGGCGCGACGAGCAGCTCTTGGAGGTTGAAGCGCGTCACGAACTCGGGTGCGGCGTCATGATCCTGAGTGTTAAAGCAAGTGGTATGAGGCGCCTGTCGTCCCGCAACTACTATTTTAAGCACTTGATACGTACCTTGCACTTGAACGTCGCTTGGAAGAATTGGCGTGCAAAGAGAAAGACAAACTCGCCGAGGAAGAACGTGTCTGTGCTCAGCTGGAACGCGTAGAAGTAGATTTGGAGCGCATTGTCTTTGGCGTCGACCGCCACGACGTGGAAGTCAAAGGACTGGAGGTGCGTCTCGACTTCTTGCCGGTGCGGGTGGTTGGTAAATGGACATGAAAAGGAGCCGCTGTGATTAAGATCAAGCACAGCATGCACAGGTGAGTGCCTCGATCAGATGCAATGGATGGAGGTGGCTGCGTACGTGGTTTCGGACACTTTCCAGAGCCGCCAAAAGTCGGTGACTTGAAATTGCGGCTGTGGGTTCAAAAGGAACACGGGGGACGCGTACGGGATGTGATCCGCGGCGCTTGTAGCTAATGCACTGTCCGCTGTCGCAGCATACTCACCAGCGCCATTGTGCGGCGGAGCAGATGCGCGCGTACTCATTCGTGGGGAAATTCGAGGCGACGCCGCCTGACTGGTGTGACCCCGGTGTTTGGTGCGTGACGATCGCGGCGATTGTTGACGCGGTACAGTGGGACCGACTACTCTGGACGAACCGTCTGGACCATAGAAGGCATGGCGGCTCTTGGTTGGACTCCTCGGCGTTGCCCCGCTCTTTCCAGGATTCTGACCACGCGGGGACGATGCCGGCGCGACTACAGCGCGACGGTCGCGCTGTTCCTCGTCTGAGTCTTCATTTCCATGATCCCCCTCTTCCTCTTCCTCTTGCTCTTCATTGTGATCATCCTGATCCCGCGCGCTTCGCTCACTGCGTTGGGAGCGCTTGACCGAGTCCACAAATTCGGCTCCAAAGTATTCATCGGCTTGCGTCGCTTTCCTATGCACCGTGCGGAGAAGCCATGGCGTTACGATGAGGTGCACCTGCATGGATAGTGTGGGTGACAAGAGATTATGAGAGCAAGATGAGATGCTGTACTTACACAGAGATTGATCAGCGTGACCAGATAGATCGTGTTGATTGGTGAATCGACAATGTAGCGCACGTCAATGAGACCAAACGACGAGAGCGTTGCGAAGCCAAGCCACACGGCTGAGATCACAGCCACAAGGATGAATTTGAGTTCATCCATATACTCTTCCTCCGTTGAAAGGTTTGACGCATACCTGCCACGCACGAGGCGAGGCCAAAGAAGCTGTACAGCCGCAATTGCAAGACCAGCCGATTGCCGTCGTGCTGCATTTTCTTCCAGTGGCCATCGACGTAAAAGCCGTGAAAACTAAAGAGCATGGCGACGCCGCCATAGACAAAATAGAGATCGCGTAGCGCGACTTCAAAGCACTTGTGGTGGAACTTGATCACTTTGTCGTGTGCCGTAGTCACCACCTGAGGGGGATGAGATCAGAGGCAAAAGAGGTTCAATTCCATGACGTAAGCGTACCACGCCAAGGATGAGAGAGATGAGTGCCGTGAGCCCAATGAAGATCCCCAAAAGGATCAGGCGACGGCGAATCTTCTTCAAAATCGATTGTTTGCTGCGCAGATACTCGGCCATGCTGACCTCCACAACCCCAGCACCGCGTGTGCTGTGGCGAAAGTTCTGTGGGGTCACGAAGACAGCGAGGCTATGCGGTTAGAGTCACGACTTCCATGACCATCAGCGGATTCAACCAGCCGTACCCCGGGTCGCATCATGGACGACGGCATGGTGCAGAAGCTGTCTGAGGGCGTCTGCAGTAAGCTGCGTTGCTATGGGGCAGCCTGCTAACAGCTCAACATCGCGCTGTTAAGCTGAAGGCCAAGTCTTCTGGATCTCATTCGAATTGGTCTCAAAATAACTCTAGGTCGATAGGCAACTTGACCATGCGAGTCTGAGCTGAGACCTAGACAGCCCATGGATCTACAAGCGGAACCTCCAGCTAGAGAATAGCAACATGATCGATAAAACAATTGCGGTGAATCATCTATGCACATGCAGATAGATAAGGTTGCCTGTATCTAACGAGTGGTGGGTGCGAACATCTACTACTTTTTGACTTGGATGATCTTCACTTTTTTCTTGCCCTTGGCGCGCGAATGGTTGGCCACAATCATGTTGCGTTTGTGAAGACTATCAAAACGATCGAGCAATGGATCGCCCTTTGGCTTAAGTGCACGGAGACTTCCCGTGAGTTCATCCGACAACAGCACCGGCGTGTCTCGAATGATCTTGCTGAAATATGATAAACACAGTGTGAGTGCACCGTATCACCACTCCACCAGAGAATCCATTGTAATTAACGTACGTCATTTGACGGCCGACCTTGACCATGGGCTCTTCGTCAAGTTTCTGCTCGGCAATCACTTTTTTTAGTTCCTTCTTTTGCACCGACACTTTTTCTTCCTTCAAAATATTTTGCAGAATATGACCAGACCTAGCGTGATTGAGATGCATTAGTCAACGCCAATGAAGGGCAGTATCCGAGCGCTATCACACGTACGTGTTGATCTGCTTTACCAGCGACTTTTCCGTTCGCTTGGCCTTGTGGTCCATCTCCATTTGGCGGTGGCGCGCGCGCTTGTTTCGCTGCGGAATCGTGAGCTTCTCGCGACGACGCTGATAAGAAAGACGAAACGTTAGATTCAGTCCATACACACAGGGGCAATAAAGTGCGTACCATCTTGGAGCCTTCGCCTTCGTCGTCGTCGCTCTCATCCTCGTCGTCGTCCGAGTTGTCCTTGATGTACTGCAGCGTCTCCGCCGACAATCCCTTTGCTACTGGCTTGATGTGCTCCTTGTGCAGTGCCTGCTTTTCCAGTTCCTGGGCAAGGGCCTCGGCTAGTACGTCTTGATGCGACGCAAAGTCCGGGTGGTACGACTGACCGGGGGCGGGCACCGCGACCTTTTGGATCCGGTGCCGGGTCGACGCCATGCGACTGGGCGCGGCAACCTTCTTCACGACCGCAGGCGCGACGTACGGATCGAGCTCGGTGATTTTCTTATCAATCGCGACGGCCCCATCGCTGCCCCAGATCGGCGCCGTGCTCGCGGCCGTTTTCGTCTTGGCCGCGCGTTTAGGTTGCTCCCGCAGCGCGAGCTTCTTGACCAGCTCGGTTTCAAACTTGTTGGCTTTCTCAGCAATAAATTTGTTGGATTTCACGACCGGGTCTTTTTGCTGAAGCTTTTGCTTCTTGGTTAGTTTGCCGCCTGCCGTGTCAATCTGGAAGAGCTCATCGCTGGCCACAAACTCGAGCTTTTGGAGGTCGGCGTCTTCACGGATGCTGGCCTCAATCTGCTCGCCGACTGCCTTTAGGCGCTGCTGCAACTTACGCTTGCGTGCCATGGTGCTGGTGTTGGAGCGATCGTCGAGAGCTGTCAAAGACGCTTCGCGTGTCAATCGCGAGAATGGGATCAAAAGCCTTTCACCAACCAACCACCAAAGTTGCTGTCGAGCCAAAATAGTAGTCCATCTGGGGGTACTATAGAAACCCTCTACTGTGTGATTTGTATATCAACTACCAGAGGGATGTGGTTCAAATTCTACAACTCAAGAAGTCCACACTGAAGCGGACTGCCCACTTCGAATAGAAGCCCCTGGCGGTAACTGCGTCAAATCCACTTCCGACTGGCACAGTCGGTTCGCAGCCATTCTGCCCAACATCAACCACCGCGGAATACCAGCGTCGCGCTCGTTATCTCTTCATTCTCAGTATGGCGACAGTCCCACGCGACGTGCGGCTTGCCCAGGGCGACCGTGAGTCCGAACGGCGACAGAGCGACGACATGGTGACGCTGCGGTCCACGACCGGTACGCTCTCGCCGGGCAGGGCTGATGCGCGCCAGCGGCTTATGAGCTTTACGACCGACGACTTGCCGTCGTCGACCAAATCATTGCTGCCACCCAAGAATCTGTCCGACCGATTCATGGATGGGAAGCTGACTTTCCAAAACAGTCTCAACCAAATCAATACCGACAGCGTCGTCAAACTTAGCGCCCAGATCGTCGACAAGGTCAAAAAGACGTTTACGCTCGACGAATCCGAGCGCATTTTGCGCGAGGAATGGGTCCTTCTCGAGACCGAGGAGAATCAGCTGATCGAGATGAAAAAGGTGATCGTGAAGCTGGAAAATGCTTTCCACTTTTCGAAATCCAGTGCGTTGGTGAACCTCGCGACGAGCTCGCTCAAGCGATGCGACGCACTGGTGGACCGCAGTTTTGTCCACATTGAGCAGTGTCAGCTCATGTTTTCGCAGTGCTCGAATGAGATCTTGACGCTCCACGATTACTTGTCGAAATTGCGCGAAGCGATCCAGCCTGTGGTTATCCCACGCGAAAAGAATGAAGAGAAACGCGTAGCGCGCCGCGCTGAGTGGGCTGTGTCGCGCATGGTCCAGTCGTCGCAGTCGACGGTGTCGGAAATGCGCGAGAATTTGGATGAGCTCGACGATCTCATTGCCGAGTGCACCAAGCTCATGGTCCAGACCATCACGCTGCTCCACATGCGCTCACGGTCGGCCGATTTCAGCGGCACCGGTGTTGCCGTCGGGGCCGCCAGTGTCGTGGCCGGTGCACTGGTACGTTTGCTTGTCTCGTTCAATAATTGGATTCATGTTACTGATAAATTGCTAAATATGAATATAGGTTGGTGTTGCTGGTGTGATTGCGGCCCCCGTCACGGGTGGGTTAAGTATCCCAATCTCGGTCGCTGGCAAAGGTCTCTTTTTCACAGGCGTCGCGGCGCTGACGCCCTCGACCATCATGCTCAACCGTACGTTCTTGTATCATGCCTTTAATAGGCGCCTGATCTTAAAAGTCTAACAGTTGTATGTATTGGGACATCAAGGTCACAGCCAGCAACTCGAAGGGCTAATTCGGCTGACCGAGCACCTCAAGTCTCGCTTGGAAATCATGAACCAAAAGCGAGAAGAAATGGCCAAGGCCTTTGCTGCCTGCGAGGACCTCGAGCTGAATGTCAAGGTACGCTGATGCTGAATCGTGCAGAGCCTGCCAGCGAAAGATACACTGGCTGACTGGTATTAAATTGGTGGATGCAGCAAGCGGGAAGTTTCTGTCAGGACGCCATGGAGCTCGAGATTTCTTCCTATGTACGCTACGCTGATGCCTACACCTCATCCCTTTGGTTGACGATTGTCTAATTTCGTAATATTTTGTAGGAGAGCGTCTGGCCTTTTGTTGAGCCAATCTACGGCAAGCTGTCTACCCTGGACGAGTCGGTGAAGCTGTTTTTGACGTCACCGAGCCTGTGGCACTATTGTATGCCAGAGGATGAGCTCCACCAATACGTGCTGCCAGACACGGACGAAGAGTGAACCAGGCGGCCCATGCCTTCGATATATTTTTTGGAAAGCTCCACAGACCCTTCATGTTTTGCTAATTATCCGACCCTTTCCAAACGACGGAACGCAGTGCAGACGGTACCTACCCAAACACAGACACAAGTTCCCATGCCGCAGAACTCCATCGCATTCGTAAAGCAAGCAAGGACGTGTCCAGATGGCCACCGTTTCTAACACTCCGATACACTTCGCGACAAAGTATTAGGAATGGCTGACTGTAGAGCTCTCGTATTTTGGCCAATTACGTCCCAATTCGATCAATTTAATACCGGATAAATTCTACCAATCAAAAGTTCCCGACGTGGTTCCTGCTGGTATGAGTGTGGTGTGGTCGGGGACCGATGTCCAATTCCTCCGGGCAGTGTGATGTTCGACGCGGGCCTAGAAGCGACATAGTATTAAGACCGGTGCGTTATTTACTCTGTGACGGCGACTCATACCACGAGACTGATGCAGTATTGTTGCACACATTGCTACGACTTTCTATGTCCGAGCGCAGTGTTCACCGGCTTTGTGGGAGATGGAAAAGGGGTCAATGCTGACCGAAAATGAGCGTCGTCAGATCGACGCGTATCGCGCGATGGAAAAAACTGTGTGGCAATGCAGAGGCACTCCACCTACGCTATGCCGAGACGAAATAGACACTGATGCTTCTTCGGCGCCACCAGATTGCTAGACTCGACCGCCACTATGATTAAACTAATTGGGGTCAGATCGTCTTCTTCGATGAAAAGCGATTTAACCTAGACGGTCCTGATGGGTGTAAGTGTTTCTTGCATGATATACGCACTAAACCTAGTCAGTTTTACAGCCGACAAAAAGTGGTGGGGTATCATGGTATGATCGGCATTTTCGTCAAAGGCAAGTCTACTATTGTGACGCTCGTCGGCCGCTAGGACTCTTTTGACTATCAGGAAACGCTCACCAACTACTCATTCCCGTTCGCCGACAAAGCTCACGCGAACAGCTACGTTTTCCGGCAAGATAATGCAAGCATCCATTCATCGAGGGCGACAACCGCAGCTTTGAATGACATCAATTTCTCCCACATGTACTGGCCATGTTGTGTAGTGATCTGAAAAACGACCGTGGCGAATGCGGCTCGTTTCCAGAAGCTACCGTTAACGAAACAATCCTCAGAAATGGGTGGAGTCTTCTGGCTACAAGATGATGTCTTGGACCCCGAAAATCACAATCTTCTTTGAAGCGGAGACCCGAAAAAAGTCTGATGCGACACTTTCCTAAAGACCTCCACGTGTCTTGAGGTAATGATGGCGACGTTGAAGCGTGCTGGAAGATCATCAGGAAGCTAGGAGGACTTTCCCACCCAGGCGCTGGGAACACCCCAGTTCGGTCACTCGGCAAGTCTCCACCGCTTGTAGTGACTGAGATGTTCGACCAGCCAGTCACTTGGGTACGGTTTCAGGAGGAAGCTTTTCTTAGTGACAGTGATAGGGACTTGTGGAGAAAGTGAAAAAAATCTGGACTGATCCCTCAACGAGAAGGCATGAATGTGCTAACCTTCTCCCTGGGTTATTGGTGAATGACACTCTTCCTACTCCTACTGAGTCTGGTCGAAATATAAGATTCCTACTTCAACTCCTACTGTTTTCTGTAAGGTTTCACGGGGAAATTATGGAATAAATTCAAAATCGCCCCCAGCCCAGTCACTTCCACTTCAATGTGGATCACTTTTCACGCCCAGCCCGGTCAATTTACACTCGACTTGAAGATACTTCGACACAAAAAAATAGAGCACTTCACCACAGCCAGCTCGCTCCCCGGATTTAAATTCGATTGAATATCTATTGGGGACATGGTGCGTGCCATTTATGCCGAAGGACGGCAGTACAATTCAACAAAAAACTCAAAGTGGCGGTGAAACAGGCGTGGAACGACATACCAGCTTATCCACTCCTTGCGCTCGTGAAATCCATACCGCAGGCTCTTAGGACCTGCAGTCCTCTTGCTTTTTTATCTGCACCAACTACTGGTATCGGTAGGTAGTTGAAGGGTCATTCAGTTTTTGAGTAGCTGATACCATTGTCATCATCATCAGCGGCCGCGACGGCGGCAAAACGCTTGCGACGCAAATGATTCCGGCAGTATGTCCATTGAGATGACACTCGACGAAGAACGAGCAACAATTTCTTGCATAACTCCATAGCACACAAATGCCAATTCGAATTCCTGCAGGGGTTGAGACTGTTCTCCACGGCAGCACGCGTGAAGTGCAGTCGACTTGCGTCGCCGGATTTGCTGTTTCATCGTCACCAGTAGCGGTCTGATCTTGGAAAGGTTGGCTGTGATGGCGTGTAGCGGCGTGATAGGATCTTTGGCGTGTAACCCGTTTTTAAGTCGCCCCAACAGCAAAATCAAGCGACCCTCAGGGAAGGATGGGAGTTGGCGTGACAGATGTGCTTTCGGACGACCAAATTGGCGGCTCCAGAGCATGCGGAGAGTAATTCTTCGCATTTGATGCCACATAATTGGCGTCGTGGAACTCGGAGAGTGGTTGTGAAGGATGCGGTCGGAGTTCGTCAATGAGCTCGTCCATGTGAGTTCCCACCGAAAACGGCGTGCCAGTCAGGCCGAATCGAATCCCAAACCGCTATGGCTGCTGTGCACGTCTGAAAGGCGTATTTATAGGTCTCGTATCTCATGCCCTGAGGGTGGAGGAACCAGAAACGCGAGCCCACGCGGAGGATGCGAAACGTCAGGCGTGTCTACATGTTGTAGTAGACAGGTAGGAGGCGGTGTTGCTGGCGGAGACTAAATTGCAACATTGCGCCAGCCAGTGTGGGGGAGTTAGTGTCAAGATGACTCACGATGGACTGGGACTTTGTCGGTGCCGGTGGGGCGAAAACGGTGCTAAGAACCCGATCTAATAAACGGGAAAAGAACAAAGAACTGCGGGCCGTTGGGTGTTGAAACAGCGATTATGGGTACCACCCGAATAGTCTCTCCTGGCGGAGGGAGCGTGGTTACAAGCCGCGAGTACATCTCCGACAGTTCGAAGTACAACTTGACCAGCCAGAGGTGGGCGAGCTCCCACTTTGCCCGTTCGTTTGCGTCTGCAAATTGGCGAAGAAACTCGTGGAGCAGAGGCCAGCGATCCCATCTCAACACGAGATCAGACAGACGATGAAAGTTAAGGTCACGTGCGAGGTGTGATCGGAAGCTTTGTTCAGCGCATCCCACGGAGAGCATACCGACGGCTCGACTCCGACGGCGCACGTCAAAGACCGGGTTAGTGCCATACCGGGACCGTAGGCTTGCCACAGTCCGCTCTGGCGCCGCAACTGTCGCCAAAGCAGCTGACCAGGTAATACGGCTCCACACCAGCCAAGTCGAATGCCACCAGGTTGAGATGACAACAGTCGTAGAGGAACCGGAACCGAGCGGGTGAGACGTGCAAAAAGCCGAGGGGGTGAGCAGGCTCAAGAGACGGGAAAAGTCTGGAGAGCTGTGCATGCCATAAGTACCCACGTATGCAGCGGTGTCGACTTGACCGCCAACACACGAAGCGTTGTATTGCACGGACGCGTTGATGTTGGACAATTGACGCCATAGGGGGGATCTGGAGACCGTTCTGGTGACGAGGCTGGTGAAGAAGGCTATCTTGGATCTGTTGGATTGGGCAGTGGGTAGGAGGATCCGTCACGCGACTGGGAGTCAAAGCGATGATCGCACGCTGAGAGCGGCGGAGAGCCGGTACTGGAAAGGACACATGGGCCGTGGAGTGCCATATGCACGAGAGAGCACCATGGTAAAGGCCAACAAGCGACACCCAGCTACGTTGTGGCTCTGTATTTCCATATTTGTAGCCGTGTATAAATTCTCTCCTCCAGTGAACGCACGAGTCGATGACGAGGAACTCCAAAAGGCATCCCGAGATATCGAACAAACCAGTCGGGCGGAACGCAGGAATCTCTTGGACAGTGCGAATATCTGATCCGGCGAGGATAACCAGGCGAGATCCGGAGAGGTTGACACACACCCCGGACCCACGGCATAGACCTCCACTTGGTCGAGCTGAGCGTCGATGCCATTTATTGTGGTTATAAGAATAATCGTGTCGTCGGCAACATACAGCTTCGTGACGGAGCGGCCTGGTCCCAGCGGAATGCAGTGCTGGGACAGACTGCGGAGACACTGTCGAGCGGCTCAATGGCGAGCAGGAACAGAAGTGGCGATAGCGGATCACCCTGCTTGAAGCCACGGCGAGGCTTGATTGGAGCAGACAGAGCCCGCTGGTTGCCAAGAAGTTCGTCGGGTCGGCGTAGAAAATGTCGATCCAACGGGAAAGGGAGCGCAAAATTTATCGCCGAGCACTTTCTTGAGATAGACCCAGTCCAGACGATCGTACATCTTCTCGAAGTCAAGATAAACGGCATAGCTGTCTGCACCCTTGCACCGAAAATCATGGTGCAAGTTGTCGAAAAAGCGGATATGATTGTAAAGTGACTGTCCGGGAACAAACGCTTGCTGCTCCTCGTGAACCAGGCCAGGAAGAAACGATCGCAACCTGTACACCTATTCTTTGGTCAGGATCTTGACGTCGATATACATGAGCGCAATCGACTGGTTGTTCTTAAAATTCTGTCGTGGGGTGTACCTATACTACGTATCAGTTTCTAACAGCTATCCCATGTCATCTCATTCCAATCGCTTTTTCCAAGCGTGAACCACCATGGATTTGTACGCGGATTTGCCGCTCGCCAAGGGCACTAAGACGGATGCTGTAGACGCCGACGGCAACCGCAATACATCGTCAGGTACGTTGGAATGCATAGAGACCAAACAACTCGTGTTGCAAATTGACTCACGACCATTTGTATGCTCCGAATAATGCAGTATGGGCGAAAGGCATCCCAACAGCATTTGTGCCTGGGCAGCGCCAGACGCCGCCAGCGGTAGCAACCAGCGTGAGCATGCTGCCGTCGTCGCTTGCCGCGTCACGTTTGAGAAGTCCTGCGGCTAGTGCTGCAAAGCCCGCCGGCCGAGGCTTCTCACTTGCGTTCCGCCCAGCGTCACTGGCTCGCAAAGCACCCGCTGCCTTCGCGTCTGCGACCGTCCGCAGCACTGTGCTTGATCGCCCACCACCAATCACAGAAACAACGATTACGACCGACCAGACTGCAATAAGTGGCGGACTTGGCTTTGTGGCCGCGACGACATGGACGCAAGTGACAGTCCAGAAAGAATCCACAGAGGAAGCTGCCCCTGCTGCCAATGATGCTGCCGCGAACGTGAACACACATTTCTTCCAGGCGACGTATCGCGATGAATACCATCCATCTCGCCCCAACAATTACGAAGCGTTTTGCCACGAACGTGCCGCGAAAAAGAAAATGGAGCACGTCAAACGAGAGCTCGAAGAACGGCAGCGCGACCAAGAGCGAGAGGTATCAATTAATTATCATACTATTTCAGTAGGATATCACCGCTCACATGCTGTTTACAACTGTATAGAGCAAGCGGGAGCGGGAGCAGTTTGTCAAGGATGTGAGCGAAGGCAAGGCGCCGTCGATCGCACTGCCGACGGCGGCAGGACGCGGACGAGGCATGACGGTGCCGGCGTGGATGAAGAAGAAAATGTGCGTCAGCGACTCCTCGTGGTACTCCCTTTTGGTAATATACTGGCTAATGATCAATGTGTTGTTTTCTTTGATCCATTGTAGTGAGGAGAGTGCGTCCCAAGTCGCTACGCCACACGTATCCGATACAGTTCTGGTTGGTACGGCCGCAGACCAGTTTGAAGAAGCGACGTTTCACGGTGGACTCGGGTTGTCGAGTAATTCTACCCATCGAGAAGACAGTTGCGACAAATCCAACCCAATGCGTGATGAATTTGGGCGGGATCTCTCTGCGCGAAGTGACCGGCCATCCCGTACACCATCCACCAGATCCGAGCAAAACACTCGCAAACAAGAGGACGGTTACCATTCGGAGCGTCACCGCCAAAGCCGCAGTCGAGATCGTGGACGGGATAGTAGCGACGCCAGTCTGCATGCATCCGTAAAACCATCTCGACCCCTAGGAGGAAACAGTGAGGACACCTCACTGTGGTCTGGCGACCATGTGGATCACGCGCAGACGCGACCAGGGCGAGTGATTTTGCTGCAGGTTCGTGATCGCATGCATCCATGACCTGGGATTGTTTACTGACGCCTCTGATTGCTTGTACTATAGAACATGGTCGGTCCAGGTGAAGTGGACGGAGAACTTGAGGTCGAAGTGAAAGAAGAGTGTACCACCAAGTACGGACCAGTTGAAGCCTGCGTTGTCTATGAAGTGCGTGGCCGCGTACGCGCTGACGAAGCGGTCCGTATCTTTGTCCAGTTTCACCATCAAATCCACGCTGACCAAGGTTCGTTTGGTCTGCACATAAGGAGGGGTCATAGGCGATATGCTAACGTATAGAGTTTGTTCATTAGCGCTGAACGGACTGAATCGGCGATTCTTTGGCGGCCGACGCGTGCAGGCAACGTACTATGATGAGCACCGCTTTGCCCGCCGCGATCTCGCCGCGTAGCTGTAATACCACTCCAGTCGCTTCCTACCTTGGTCGATTGCCACACTATAGTTCCCCAGCCATCACGACAGCGGCGATGGATATTGCGACGAACGAAGCGTAGAAAATGTACAGCGTGTAGCACAGCCGTGGTCGGTACCGAAAGCCGTCGCATGCCGCAAACCCCAGGTTCAGCAGAATGCTCGCAAACAGAAACCCAAAGCCAATGTACTCGAGCGCCGTTGGGGTCCCCATCGAAATTGGTCCACGACTCAAAATGGCGAGGGTCAAGGCCAAGCCGATACCAACCAGCAGATTGAACATTGGCCCAGCAAAGCAGCCTGCGAACGCCATGGTCGGAAACCCGTCACGAGCAATCGAAGTGTTCGAGACGAGGTCGCCAATGGAATTGCCCCACGCCAGCACCTACAGTAGATGATCACACAGTGTGAGCGATGATCGCCGCGGATATGTGGACAGAAAGGACAAACATACCGAGACGCCGAGCACGGAATTCGAGAGACCAAAGAGTCCACCAAGCACTTTGAGCAGCGCGAGCACCTACGCAATCCACGTTAGTATCATCCCCTTCCTCTTGTGTGGAGTTGCGACGCACCTCGTTGGCAATGTTCATGATCCAGATCACTGACATGACGAAGGCCAAGCATATATACGGGGCAAGAGACGAGCCTCCCGGCGGCGCCAACGGTGAGGCCGTGAGATAGACAGCGACACTGCCCGCGCCGCCACCCAGCACCACTATCCCAGCAAACAGCAGGTCCGTGAGCGGGTTCAGTTTGAACACGGACACGCCAGCGAGCAAGAGAGCACATGGCGGACAGGCCATCGCAAAGGTCTTGTCCCAAGTCTCGTCATCGACCAGCGGAATCGTGAGACGACGGACAAAGGTCGTGCTGAACTCGAGCGGGTTCCACAGGAAGCGGTCAAAGAGGAAGTAGCCGGCGCGAAACCATCGAAACAGATAGCGCTCCCATGGTGATGATGGAGAGGCTGCTTCCACTGGTGGGGACGCGTGCGACTGGGGGGAGCCTTCTCTCGTGCGTGCATCGTCGTCCTCTTCGATATCATCGCCCGTCTCGCTGATGCCCGTGATCTCGGCAATGTCGTTTAGCTCGTGGTACCAGCGTGTCCACCGTTTCGCCGTGAGATTCGAGCGCGCACTCAGCTGCGTCGACTCCCACGCCGTGCGCCTACGTCGTCGTGTGAGGGACGGCACGCACACGGATGCTGGTCGCGGCACCGACGTGTGCTGATGCCATAGAAGGGGGACCGCCTCGCCTTGCGGTGGTTGCTCAAAGTGACCGTCCTACACAAACCACAAGAGAAAAGCACCGATATCAGCCAGGGTATTGCGAACCCTCCCATGTGACTTTAATATAACGTACCAACACTTTCTTGGAGCGAGGCGTTGGTGCCGACGACTTGCGGACAAGTGGAAGTCCCATAGAGGAGGTCTCCGATGGTTCATCCGAATCAGAGGCCGGTGTGTAGTTGGGTACGCGAAACACCTCGTAGTCTTTGACCATCGGCGTACCGGCCGGATGCTCTTCCGAGTCAGACGCACTCATCTCGGAGCTGGACCACGACGTGCCAGACGGAAATGGCCGAACCAGTAGTTGTTTGGTCGGTTCAAACTGGTTGATTTCGTCGGGATTGTACCCCATGAACGCATAGTACTGACGCGCGAGTTGCTTATCCAAGAGGATCAAGCTGACGTAGCACGCATAGAGCCCTAGAAAACCCAGTGCTTCATAGAGCTCGACCTACCAGACACAATATCAGTTGATCAGTGCCTACTAGTACACGAGAGAAGGACTGCCTGACCAAAACGTACCGTGCCGTCAAAGAACACAAAGCAAAAGTACGAGACTGCGACAAAGTAGAAAACCACGTCGCGGACAAATTTGCGCGGAATGAGTTGGGGGTCTTGATCTTGCGACGCCAAGCCAACTGAGGCAGCAATGACTGTCGTAACTAGTAAGCCACCACCGAGAATCGATGTGACGCCAATCTTGGGCGTGGCCGTGGAAAACGCAGCAATGTTGGAAAACACGTCGGGCGAACCATTGCCAAAACTGAGAAACGTGACGCCGGCAATATCCGGCGGGATGCGGTACTTTTCTACAATCGCCTATCATACCACCGCATGGCATAGAGTGAGTATGTGTATCATTGCCATTCGTGGTAGGGGACTATGTACTTGTAAAATTGGGCAAAAGAACGAGTCGGCCGTCGAGCTCAGCAAGTACAGCAGCACAACGAGAATGACGACCAGCACGGTTCGCGCGAGCAGCAACGAGTCGCCCAATCGTGTGCAGTAGACAAACCGCTCATAGTCAACAAAGCTGTTCCGTTCGGCGCGCGCGCTGTGGCCAGCGCAGCGCTCGAGCGTGTCCGAAAGGTCGGCGGCGGCCGCACGCTCTTCACCAAACGTGATGGATGTTTCCTGGACCCGCAGACGCGCCGCGGAACGGGTTCTGGGTAGAGATAGTACGTCCACGTACTGCGCTATCCAGTAGATGAGCAGCACGCATACAGCGAGCCGCATGGGCCGCGCAAGAGCGGTGGCGTTCGCCATGGCGATTTTCCGTTTGATCTCTGTGAAGTTCCGCACCTTCAATGATACGGTCAGAGTTGTCCACTTTGGGACTGGTACTGTTTTTTTTGTGCAGCTCCGGGTCGCATTTTGCAAATGTAGCAATAACCTTTAATAATAGATATTTCACGTAATGTTGGTGTACCTACCCTTAATAATTGATACGAGTGACGCTTCGTTGTCAGATCCTTGGTTCGATGGTCGCGGTACGCACAACCCAACGATTCCAACTTCGACCTCGAAGTTGGCGCCCGATGACATCATTCTCCGTCCTCCCTCCTCTAGGCGATGACACCAACTTGACTGCTGCCACCAACTGCACTCCTCGCCCCGTCCCAGACGGAACGGTCGCGGTGAAATTTACTACGATTTAGTACACATGTCCCCCGTAGCGTATCCAGATAATTTTCTTGGCTATTCGGTGGCACAAAGGGTACACGAGCCGTTGGACTGGACCGTACCCTTTCCCCCATGTGCTGTATTTTTGCACAGGCACCCACACGCACCCCTTCATGTCAGCGGCTACGTAAGCTTCAGCCTTCAGCCTGCCGCTTTCCGCCTGCCGCCACCATTGGCATTCGCGTCGCTCGCAGTGATCCAGTCGCCACCTTCTCCTCACGAGAAGAAAGCGCATCGCTCTAGGAGTCGCTTAGAGGGATTATTACATTCGCCAATCTACAGCCATGGCTCCACGACAGCGTACTAACACTACGGCGGGAGCGGCACCAATCCCACAGCCGTCAGTGGTTGTCGCGGCGGCGATGGAGGAAATGGGGGAGATCGGAGCGGAAAGCTTTTCGTTTGCGTGCGGCGGGTGGCTCAAGATGTACCTCTTTGGTGTCGCCAAGGCGCTCCAAGAAGTCGGCGCCGACCGCAACGCGCGCATGATTGGCTGCTCGGCCGGCGCGCTTGCGGCAACGGCCTTGGCACTGCGCTGCGATTTCGATCTCATTCGCAATTACGTGGTGGACGAAGTTGTGCCGCGTGCCCATGGGTCGCTGGCGGGGCCGTTCAACGTGCGTCAATACCTCACCGATACGCTCCGCAACGTTGGCCAGTTGGGTCGCTTCGAGGAACTTAACGCCGACCCTAGCAAGCTCACGGTTGTCTACAGCTCGTTGTCGGCGTGGGCGTCGCGCCGCGTGACCTCGTTTGACTCGGTCGACCACTTGGAAAAGAGTTTGCTGGCATCGTGCTGCGCCGTGCCGATCGCCGGCATGCCGTTCAAACTCAAGGGTGAGTGGGTCATGGATGGCGGTGTGCTCGACTTTCAGCCCGTGTACGACGCTAAGACGGTGACCGTAAGCCCCTTTTACTGCACGAACGCCGACATCAAGCCGTCACGCTATGTGCCCATGTGGTGGGCCATGTATCCGCCGACGCAACGCGACGTTGCGTGGCTGTTTGACTTGGGCTATGAAGACGGGCTCAACTGGGCCATCAAGAATGGCAAGGCTTCCGGCGAGAAGAAGATTACAATCCCGACGCTCGGTGCAGCGTACGACGGACAGTGGACGACCACGGTCGGCCGCGTCATTGGCTACCGTGGCGTCGAGAGCCGCGTGCTCGATATCCTCTTTGTCGCACTGTTTGTGTGCCTGTGGAAGCCCCTGGCATTTGCTCTATTGTACATGGAGCTCTATGTGCACGCGCTCGTGTCTGGCGGCAAGGCCGCGCTCTTTGGTGCCGCTGCCAAGCTCATGATTTCGTGCGTCGTGCTGCTCGCAGCGATGACGGCCCTCGCGACCCACAGTATCCACGAAAGCCTGCTCTTTGTCCTTGGACTCTTGGGCATGGGCATTTTCCTCGGTGTGCTTGTGCTGCTGTCTGGTGGTATTCATGAAGCCGCTAGTGTTGCGTCCAAGGACTGGAAGAAATGTCGTGCGTGCCTGCGCAACATTACGAGCTTGTCGCTGTTTTTGCGGTCGCTACCCGTGCTTGGGGCGTCCATTGAGATCAAGCGCCACGAGTACTTGCTCGAACACTCGATGGTCTACCGTCTTGCACTGCATTTCGTGTAGGACTCATGGAGACATTCATCATACACGCCACCTAGACAACAAGCCATAAAATATCATTATTCATCGCCCCTTTTCGGCTTCGTGTATGTTCAATTCTCCACCTCTAATGCCTTGACAGCTGAAGGATCAGCACCAGTTGTGCAAGTATGACAATATGGAGCATTGAGTGGAAAGGAATGGAGAAGGTATGAAGGAACCTCTCGTTCGTTCCTTTGTTATCTTTCTTATATAATACCTTGGCCATGATGGCAACAACATCCAAGAGCACTACGGACGGGAGACGCGACAACGTACGCACAAAACGACTCACTACAGCAACACACCTACAATCTACAAACAGGGAATAGTGACCCAAGAAGCCGCTTACAGAATGGCCGAGTTCTTGGTCGACTTGAGCGCCGGGATGCTCCAGCGCCCGAGCTTGACCATGGATAAGCGCGTGCGCGGTGTCATCATCATGTTCTTCTTTCCGAGCTCGATCGTTTCGTGCTCTGAGTCCATTTCGGGCGTGAGTGTGACCTTGCGGATCGTCATGTCCAAGTCCTGCGTGAGCTTGAGCTCCAGTTGGTGCACTTGCATGAGCATGCGCAGGACATTGAACTCGTCGTCGTGGTCGGCAATGACCATGCCGTCGCACCAGTTGCGGCGGCGCCACATGTAGAACGCGCGGATCCACTCTTGCATGACACGCGGCGACGACGCGCTGAACACAATGGTCGCGCGCTTGTACTGGCTGATCGACCGGTCCGTGTCGTGCACCGACCGCACGGGTGTGAGCTCGAGCGCAAAGCGGTTCGGGTTCGGCGAGCCTTTGACCGCGCGCGCGACGACACGGTGGCGCGTGAGCGAGAACTGACCGAGCCACTTGCCGTTCTTCTTGGAGTAGTACTGGAGCAAGCCGTTCTCGAGTTCAAAGTACACTGGGTCGGCGAAGCGGCCCGTGTCGTGAAGCAAAAGGTATCCCTCGTAGTCGGCCATGATGGTTGCGGGTGCGTGGATTGTGGGGATGGATAAATGTCTATAGGCCGCAAGGGCGAGCTCCGTGGGTTTGTGGGAGGAATGGGAAATGGCCATCGACCTACACTTGGTGGGGCTTTCATCCACTTTTACAGAGAGGGCAAGCCCGATAGTCGATCTAGGAGATAGTCGCTGGTGCAGTAATAGTACGGATCTGCATCTGTGTACAAAGGCGTGTCGGCGCTAGCTTTCCATGATAGAGCGTTGGAGCCAAAACGCAATACCTGTCAAGGGTGCAGCTCGGTGGGATCCACCAGCCGGATGGACTGCTCCGGATGCTGTCGTTGAGGAACCGACTATCAGCCTCGGTTTAGTGGCATCCACAATCGTTCCACTGCATCATAATTAGCAAAAACGGGATAAATGACGATGTAATGTCATTAAAAGCAGGTGCTTCGTCTGCAGAGAGCGGGACCACTGCCAATTTGCAGTTGATGCACCGACAACGTTATCCGTCTTGTGTTGCTGCATCCGCAAGACGCGAAACACGGTCCGCCGCTCACGTCCAGACAACCTTGCGGAACACAGGTGCCGGTACAGTACAGTGTGTTAGCAGAGGCTGGTAGATACATTTGCACTGGCTCACATGGCTACCAAGCACAAAAGCGATCGCCTTTGTGTCCAAGTCACTGGCTGCTGGCTTCACAAGCAGCCACTATCCCCGATAAACTGATCGTTTGTGGTGGAGACGGACAGACACACCGTGCCAGTTGGTAGGATATTATCCAGTGAGAGAGCGGAGTCAACCATGAACCTTGCATGCTTGAAAGGTCGCATACCGAATAGCTATTGCAGTTTAAGCATGGGTAACGGATTCCTCTTGCAGTTCAATAGCAACTCGTCATAGCCAAGCAAAATTCAATGAGTTGCATATCCAGGGATTTCAGGCTTGATAGCAGAGGCATCGAAGCTGTAATAAATGATGACTGTGAGTTAAATGACACGCCTCTCTGTCATCTTGGCTTTGTGTTCCATTCTGGCCCAGCGTCAGCAGTCGATGGACGAGAGGAATCGAGCGTCGAGCCTGCTTCTCCTTGGTCAACAGACGAGTCTCTATCAGATAGACTGTCATGTGGCAGAATGTAAAGTCAGCTGCGATCAGGATGATTAACTTTGGTGCCAGTGCCTACTCCATATCCGGGTAGTGTTAGCGAAGCCGTCAATCGCAAAATCTGTTCGGACTAACGACTTCAATCGCAGCGAGCTCATGGGATCGAAGAGCTCCGTGTGATTGAAGCTGCTGATGGTGCTGCTGATCAGAAAAGTACAGTGATTGTCAGCGATACCTTTGTAGACCGATGTTGTCTAAAAGGTACCTATCGCATAACGCAGGGGGTTCAGCTCAGGACCCATGTCAGACCAGCTCCCTACACCACCGAATGTTCTTGGCGAACTGGCGTATGAACGCTCTTACCTCCAATATCTGATACTGAACCCCCGCGGGCACCCCAACCTGCACTGTTCCTCGGTCTTTCTTAACAACTACAACCCCTTCAATTGTATATTATGTCTACCAAATTTCATCCAATCAGCACCGTATTACCACCCATCAGCCACAAAATCGTTCCGCAATCTCATGACAACAAGTGATCGTCGGCCGGGTGTGGGTGGCGTCATCTCATCTCATCCCCTCAATTCACGCTTCGCGAATCGCGCTGGAAACCTGGAAATTTGCGACACCACAGGTCGGGTGGCATTTTCGTCACTCACAAACTATTGTTCCCCGCATTCCAGTTCCATTGCTGCTCTCGCCAGCCACCGCGTCAAAGCAGCACCCTTCGACTGTGTTAAGAAGGGAAAGGTCGTCGCGTGTCGTACCCTTTCCGGTATTACTACGGTACCTCCTCACCGCGAGCACTTGAAGAATCGCCACGGGAAAACGAGAAACAGCCGTCGGCATCAGGTGTCTCTCTGCTCAGCCTCGCGCTTCAGTCTTTGATCTGCAAGGCGTACCGCGTGACGTTCGACTCACAGATCGCATTGACCCCCATCACTCCGGTCAGGCGTTCAGGCTTATTATACCCACATCGCCCCGTCGGTTGACAGCGTTACAGGTCGACGTCTACTCCATTTCGTCTAATTGCGGACAGCGCGTACGCCTCTACCACCGCCACTAGCTCTCGACTCGCGCATGTGTCTTGGGCCCTCGACAAGTGGCGGTCATCGGATGAACGGCCGCAGCGAACCGTCCAAACGCGGTCGTCACTCGTTCTCATCGGTGTCGACATCGTCCACAAGCTGGTCGGGCTCGGTCGCGCCGCGCCGCGACAGCGTCTCGGGCCGATGGATCGAAGACGCCGAGTGCGGCAGCTGCCGCAAGTGCGACCGCGTGTTTACGCTCATGAACCGGCGCCACCACTGCCGCATTTGCGGCCACATATTCTGCAACTCGTGCTCGCGCACGCGCATGATGATTGCGACAACGCCCGGTGACCTCCCCAAGCGCCAGCGCGTCTGCGATCCGTGCTCGTCGCACGCCCAGACTAGCGCGATCCTCTACGACATTGACGACGAGTGCTCGGACCGCATCTCGCATTTTTCGACTGCAAGCTCGAGCGACTTTGTGCTCGACCGCAAGCCATCCATAGATGTCGACAGCATGGAGGCAGTGGAATCAGGACCGAGCGTCGGCTTTATGGTTGCGTCCATGGTCTGCTTTGCCGCGTCCTTTTGGTTCCTCAAGGACGAAGTCGCGTACACCAACCCAGCCATTTGGATTTTGTTGGCGGGCTTTTTGAAGAATTTGTATCAGCTGTTGGTTTCGCTCCGGTTTCGGAACCGCCGCGTGCAGCAGTTTCAGCCTGATCATTTGAGTCATGCCGACCATCGCGCGTCGTCGCATGGGCTTAACCACCACCACCACCATCATCATGCGACGCCAGTGATCGCACCGATCGAGTCGGCGGCAGTGCCAGACGAGAATCCGCTCGGGCTCTCGGACTCGACCATGGCCGCGATGCTGGCGGCCGCGCACAAGTCGATCGACCAGCTGTGGGAGACCGCCATGTCGCCGGACAACTGGACGCCCGAGCCCAACGCATTTCCTATTGACCACGTCGAGCTGTCGTCGCGCGACGGCAAGCCTGCGCGCAACTACAAGTGCGAAGCCGAGTTGGACTTGTCGCCCGAAGAGCTCTTTGATATTCTCCACGGGCAGTTTGAAAACAGTGCGTGGAACATTACGGTCGCTGAGAATAAGATTGTCCAAAAGCTCAGTGAGGATACCGACATTGTCCACGTCACATCGGCGCCGGCTCTGGGCGGTATGATCTCGAGCCGCGATTTTGTGAACACGCGCACGTGGCGCAAGAAAGACGGCGGCTACATTATCGGCAGCAACTGCGCCGGCAAGAATTTGATCCAGACCGCCAAAGGCGTGACGCGCGGCGAGAATGGCGTTACCGGTTTTGTGATTTTGCCCCATGAATCGTCAGCGTTCAAGTGCCGCTTTATCTGGATCTTGAACTGCGACATCAAGGGGTACTTTCCTGGCAGTCTCATCCGCAAAGGCTCGTTGAGCGAGCAGTGCTGCTTTGTACGCAACCTCCGCCGCCACCTCGCTGCCACAATTGGAAGTGACAGTTTGACCGAGGCGGCCACGCCGTAAGCGGACGCTACCGCTTCACTACTGTACCATACCCAGATCGTGTGGATCTGGATACCACCACTACATCACCACCCACCCACCCATTCAAGAAGCGCCATCGATCGAAGATGTGCGCGACCCAGTCGACTCACCCACCCATCCATATTCCACCACCTACCCTCCCTGCCGTTCAACGTGGAAGCGATCCATTCGTCCGTGTGTGTGTGTGCGTCACCCTTTTTTGCTTGCATCCTCTCTCGCGTCCCAATCCCCTTT
>JAADVD010000198.1:0-52785 GCA_023334535.1 Pythium vanterpoolii | reverse complement strand
TCTTTCTTTTCCGCTTCCTTCTTGGCCTCGGCCTCTTTCTTTTCCGCTTCCTTCTTGGCCTCGGCCTCTTTCTTTTCCGCTTCCTTCTTGGCCTCGGCCCCTTTCTTCTCTGTCTCCTTCTTGGCTTTCTCGGCCTCCTTCTTGGCTTCTGCCTCTTTCTTTTCGGCTTCTTTCTTGGTTTTCTCGGCCTCCTTTTGGGCCTTGTCGACAGCTTTCTCGGCTGCGCGCTTGGCTTTCTCAATCGCTTTGGTTTCCTTTTCCAGGTCCTTTTCGGACTTGGTGACCGTCGCGTCCGCACGCACGATGCCGTCGGCACCCACCTTGTACCCGAGCAGCGACAGAATCTGCGGCAGCGTCACGTCTTTGATGGTCGCGCCGCTTGGCCCTTCAAACGTAAACGTTGCGGTGGCGTCCACGTCCCGGGCAGCGCCGGGGCCGGCAAGCACCACGGGCGCCGGCGTCGCAAACTGCGAAGCCTCCGTATCGAGCGCATGCACGGGCGATGCGGCCGCGAGCACAAGCGTCACGGCCGCCAGTGCTGTCCACATACGGCGAAGCATGGCACGTGGAGATGAGGAGCGGGGCGACGGGAGGTAGGTTTACTGTACTTGCACCTGCGAGAGGTCGAGTGGGGGAATGCTACGGCTACTGCTGCTGAGAGCAGGAGGGCTGCGAGAGTGGAGAGAGGAGCGACTGGCGGATCTCTACTGACGCTGGTGTATGTCACGCAGAGCGCGGCATTGACGACGGTCGCAGCATTGTAGAGCTCAGCCAGCTGGATGGGCATGGAAGAGTCGGACCAAACAGCCAGTTTCGTCCTACTTTAAAAATCAAACTAGGTCATGACGATTTATATTAGGGTTTAATGGTGTGGCACACATTATTCTGGGAATGTGTAGCCATTTTGATGGAGCGGGAGTGGAATCGCGAAAGTCGCGGCATGGTGAAATCGTAACTACGGTTGCGTGCGAGGTTTTGCCGTTGACGGACGGAAACATCGGTTGCCTTGGTTTCCAACATGTCGCCTTCGTGTTCTCTTGTTACATTAAAACGACGAGGCATTCGAGGTCGAGTCACTCGGAGAGAGCATGGGGATTTCTTCTGTGGCGTCCTTCCGTCGGTCCCGGTTCATGGGGTCGTGAGGAGAGAAGTTGGCCTCCATAAAAAAAATGTATGAAAACTGCGTCCCGGTAATTCGTTTGGTTGGTAAAGTTGTCAGTACAAGCGAATGGCACCGTCGTCGTCCGTTGCGCCATGTCCTCACCAAACTTTTTCTCGCTAGCGACTTTAATTAGCAACACCATGGGACAATTCATCAGTGTCGGAAGGCACTTCGCCACAAAACATGCGGTGAAACCGCAGTATTGGCTTCATCGCGTGCACCGGCTGCTTGTCGCGACGGGGCCAGCCGCAGCGCACACAGGACTGCGTAGACTGTCTGGACTCTGACAAAACAAGTAACCATTGGGAAACGCGCTTAAGCAGTGCAGCTCATCGCTCGCTATCAATGAGGATGGTGCTTCCGTCATGCAGCGTGAACCGCAGTCATACAGAGTTGTCCGTCTTCTTTTCCTCAGCAAAAAGCTCGATGCCGCCGCCATGGTGTCGCTCGCGGCTGCCTGACCGGCGCTTTCATTCGGTCCATTTCGGCACCGTTTTCTAATATCTGAGTTCCCAAGCCAAAGCCGACCACGATGCCAGCATCCGAGCGACAATCGTAGATCTACGTTGGCGTCACACTCCCACAATGCAACGGCAGTGGAAGTTTTGAAACAAGGTGACTCGGAACACGAAGCTCGACCAGTACTACCCGAATTGGATACGGATTCACGGTACATCCAGTTCTTCGATGGCGGCTCGAGAGGAAACCAGCACACACACCACCAACAATCAAGCAGAATATCAACGTGTTCTCAGGGGCTACGTGAGGCCCACGTATGGCACTGGAAGCCACTCGAAGTAGTGGGTGACCGCCAGCTGATCCTGCGCCAGCTTCGTGATTATCGAGCACCGCGCAACGAACGACTACAAGCTCTGTACGCAGAGGCGCGACGCCTCGGCGACGCGCTCGGGGTCCAGAAGTGGCACCACCACCTTCGAGGCCACAATATAATAGCCGACCCCACAGAAATGCGAGGATAGGCACCAAAGATAGCAGTCAAGTCGCACACCCGACCACACGCTCGAAACACGCCGCTGTTGGACAGTGTTTCCAGTCCAATTTTGCCCATTGGCAGGAAAGGCATTTCGCTGGTCTCCACCAGTGAACGTACACCTTTAAAGGCGGCTATAAGACTCTAAACGAGCAGCTCAATGGATCTCAGTTTATCATCATCATCATCTAACTTTTGAGTTTCCGTCACGTGAAACGCAGAAATCGCAATCTGTATCGCCCTGAGGTTTAGTAGTGCGGCGTAGCGGACACACAACAAACGCTTCTTGATCAACGCAGACGCGGAGAAACGTACGATCCGACATGAACGGTGAGAATTCGACTTGGAACTGTGCTTGGTCGACAAAATCCAAAACGTGGCTTTCTTTCCGTCGGATAACGGTTTGCTGGTTGCTGTCACCATTGCATATGGGTGAGGGAGGTCCGAGCATTTCAGTACATCGATCTGCGCGTCTCGATGACGTGAACAAACTCGTCGCAATCCAGCGGATTTACGACTGCTTCCTTTCCGTCTCCGCCGCTGTTCACCAGATCGGCACTGCCGGCAGACAGCCAGGTAGTGTTGGATGCACTACGATCTCCACGGAACGACCCATCATCGTCGAAAGCGGCGTCGCCAAAATCTGCGGACCGCCTTGCTCCGCCGCCACTGCGATCACTATCAGTGCCGAAGTCCGAAATATTGGTCAATCGTGACGACATCACCAATATCGAGCCATTGATACTCGCCGACCGATGCATTCCACTGCCTGCTGTCGAACTGCTGCTGAGGAACGAACTGTCCTTGGCCCTGCTGGAGAGCACCGTTTCACCAGGGAACACCCCTGTCTCTTGATAAATAGCTCGTCTCTCTCGCTCAATCGTGGCATGCGCATCGGCCACGGCGCTCGCAACGTGTTTGTCAACGAACTGCTTTTTCGCAAGCGCCTTGTGGGTATCTAGGAGCTCGGCGTCGGTGACCGGCGGCGCTGCTTCCGGAGTGACGACGACAGTACCACTGCCCGTCCGTCGATGGCTTTGGATCGTCTGCAACTGTGCACGTGCTTCCGACAAGAGTTTCTTCTGTCCACTACGCTTCTTGAACCACTCGTGTGCCTCGGCTCGAGCCTCTTGGGCGATGAGAGTCAGTGTTGCTCGTTCTTCATCGCGCAAAAACTCCAGTGTACATTCCTCTAGTTGAGGATGCCTTGGTGGTGATGATGTTTGCCTGTGCTCTCTGATAGGCTGTCGAGATAAAGACCTCGAGGGTGACCGCAACGGTGGCGTGTGAGAGAAATCCGTGAGATGGATGGATGGAGAGATAGGAGGTAGCTCCTTCTCAGGTTTCCCGACCGGCGTTTGCATTCCGAGCAACGCGATCCGCAACTCTTCGTTCTCTCGTTTGGCCTCTTGTACACAGTCCTCGCGCAGCAGAATTTCACCGTCCAAGGATTGAGGGAGTGACGACTGCAGAACGTCCTGTGAATCCTTCAGTTGTGTATCTCTCGCTTGCAAATATGTGCGCAGGATGTCGATCGCCTCGACCGACGTCATGCCCCCTGCATCCGTCAACGTGCTCTTCTGGATCGTATGCAGTTCCAACACTTGTTCAATCATGTCAGGATCGGTAATTGAACATCGAGCAGCGAATTGAAGGATCCCTAGTCGATGCGTCGGTGTCACCATCCGCCACTCGGCTCGGCAGCGCACGAGCTCACGAAAAGCAACAGCGTTGTTGTACACCATCGCCACCATCAGTGGCGTGAGCGGAATGGCGACCGTCCGCTCCTTCAACTGTATCGAGTGCGCCGCATCGGACCACACGTTCAGTTCTCTGTCGTGCTTCTTGAAGAGCTGAATCGCACGGGCGTCGCACCCACGGCAGATGGCGGTATGTAGCGGACACCATCCTCTCTCATCCCACAGCACGGTGCATGCATTCATGCGCAGCAAGAGCTCGATACTCATCAACGCCATCTCGTCAGTTGGATGCTGACACGCAAGATGCAGCAACGTGGTCCCGTTGGTTTCCATCCAATGTTGACTTTCATCTAATGCATCTTGATCTTCATCGTCGTTGCCAATACCGGGAAGCAAGTGGTGTAGGAGCAGCAACGCCTTGTCAAAGTGCCCACGGCTCATCGCAGCAAAGACCGGCATTTCGCCATATGTGTGTCGGTCGCGAGCTGTTATGACATTTATTAGCGTTGAGGGTGGATTGGCCTCGTCACAATGAACGCGCACGGCGGCCAGGAAAAGCGCGAGCAGCCGAAAGCTAGACGGATGTGAGTAGCCCGAGATGGCGCTTAGCAGCGTGTAGGTGTCGTTGCTTGGCACGGAGTACGTGCAGGCCTGTATCTGGTTCACGAAACCGTCTCTTCGAGAAGTTATTGTGATGGCGCGTTTGCAGTCGGCAGTGAGAACACCCCGACTGTCTGGCGTTTGAAGACCTTGTAGAAGCAGCGCTTCAACTGCCTGGGAGGCGAACTCAGAGCCGCACAATTCTTCACTTCTTTGCCATAGGACCTGTCGATCAATTGTCGAATCTTCATCTTTCATCGCGTTGCTCGGACTTGGACTTTCAATAAAACGTCGTTCCTTCGAATTCTGATGGGTGTGCTCGACCGCAAAGATGACGAGCGCGTGTAATAATGTCTCGCACGATGACTCGTGCTGCAGTGTGAATAGTTTGTCGCCTCCTGCATCGACCATCATCGCCACGAGTTCGAGTTGACCGGCCATGGCCGCCAGCATCACGACTGGAATCCCGGACTCGGTATCGTGCCACCACATCTCCTTTTCATCCGGATGCAGCTTTTCCAAAATGTCATGCGCGACGCGGTAGAGTCCGTATCGTACGGCAAGCGACAGCGTCGATGGCTGAACTGCAATACCACGAGCTTCAGCGTCGCACATAAGGCCCTGCGCCGCGTCAACGAGCCCCCTTCGAATCGCAGCGTGGAGCAGCGGTTCACCTACAGAATCACTACTTGAAATGAAACCGCGTGGGTGTGATTGGTTAGCATCCATCGGATCCGCTCCGGCAGCCAGCAAGATCTTGACGTAGTCTTCACGCCGCCGATACACTGCTAGGCGCAACGGAGATGCATTAGCCGATTGATCGCAAGCGTTAAGGTCTTGTTCCGGCAGATTCGTCTTGAAGTGATGAACCATCGATTCAAAGATATTCAGTGGCGCACCAATCTTGACCAGTAGGTGAAGACCGTTATTGCCAAACGCGTCTCGCGTACACGGTTCACAAAAGCTGTGCTCGAGCAGAACGTTCACGAGTCTCCACATCTTGGCTTTGATGGCGAGATGCAGAGCTGTGTGATCTGTGGCATTGCTGATGCGAAAGAGACTCGATGCCGAAGAGATGCACACATCACAATCTAGGAGACAGGCGACGATCACGAGCGCAACGTTCTCAAATCGATCCAAAAGCTGACGTTCGTCTCCGCTCGCCTGGATCGCGATGTGAAGCGCCGTCTCGCCGTTTCCATTCACATGTTCAACATAGCGGAGGAGTGAATTGGTTTTGCTCTCGCGGTAGTCGGAGCGTATCCGCTGCAACAGCAAATCCACTCGATCATTGTCGCCCAGCAGACTCAGGTACATGAGCAGCGTCCATCCGTGCTCGTCGCTTCCAAAGGCCGTCAACGGTACACGCAGCGTTGGTGACGTCGATTCACTTGACGGTGGTAGAATTATAGCCATCACGGCACCTCTCTCTCGATCATTCGTTGAAAGCAGCGTTCGTTTCGCAAAGTGCCAATGGAGCAACGCGCGGGAATCCGCATGGGCGTCTTGCAGCATCTTCATGACGGCGATCTCGTGGGAGAGATCCGACTTGGCAAGACACAGCACGAGCGTGAGTTGCAGTGGACTCATGGGGACAGCGAAGCGCTGAGACGGGACGGAGCAGAACGCATTTACGTCCGCACCAGACTGTACGAATCGCTGGAGGTGCTGTGGTTTGTCGCCCGCCAGAAGGCTGCAGAACAGCGCGAGCGTTGCTATCAACATCCTGATCTTCTTGAGCATGTCGACACCGTTTTCCGATGCTAGGATGAGGGATTTGGTCCTGTGGCTGTGACCATTTGCCGATAGCTGCTTAAAGTGGAGATCGATCGCGTGCTTCCGACTCGGGTCGCTCTCGTCGAGCTGAATTAGCTGCACGCTGATCAGATCTTGGAACGCGTACCGTTTCGAATTGATAGCAGCAGCGGACGCAGAGCTCTGGGCAGTCCATGTCGTAGAAGGAGCCGTAGACGTCGGCATGACGGGCTGGGACGGAAACGACCGTGCCAGGCCCTGACGGTTGGAGGAGGACGACGACACGCCGCTCTTCTTTCGGATCTCGAGCTCGTTCCATCGCAGCGTCAAATGCCGTGTGCGCCACCGTCCAAACCAGTTTTGCGATTTCTTCACCACTTCGGTCGTGAACTCGGCTGGGACAATCACGCTGTTGGTCGGCACCGAATAGGATCCGTTGTTGTCGCCTCCATCGTCTTCGTCCAACCCCAGCAACGACACGTCACGCTCACTGACGTGAACAGCACTCATGCTGGCGCGTGGCGACTCGGTGGAAGGCGTACGAACCGTCGTGTGAGGAGGCCGAGACCGGTTGAAGGCAGGAGCCAGCCGCGGCAACGCCAGTTCTTCTTGTGTCCCATGGTCAGGGTTGGGAAAGCTCTCGACTAGTTCGTCTAATGCACACGCATCGCGCTCGGTCATGCGCGCCCTCGTGTCGGTTCGCAACGCGTGCTTCAACACCTCAAACGACTTAATCCGCTCGCTGAGACATCCGCTTCCACTGTCTTCCCATTGCGCGCCAGCCGTCTCCAGCGCCGCCGAGAATCGCGCGAACGCATCCGTCTCCTGATACGTTGGGAAATAACGACTCAGAAACGCCTGCTGTCTGGTTGATGGCCAATTTGATGCGTCCACCGGATCTGCCGCTAACGCCGCCTCGTAGAATGACCGCAGACTCTCGAGGTAGAGATCATGGGCGTTTTCTTTCGTCGCGCGGCGCTGCAGGAGTCTGTCACCTGTCGTTAGTACCACAGTATCAGTGCTGTTGAACTATACGGACCCTTTGACGTCCAATCTAGGCACGCACACGCTTGTTGGACGTGGTGTTCACAGCGTTGCCTTGCGCGTGCGATTTCCGCGTCCAGCGACGCGATCGCAGTCAGCTCGACGCGGCGTCGTCTCACCATGACGCGCCCCTAGAGTTTGAGCCGTCACCAGGTGTCCGCAGAAGCGCGCGCTGAAGATCAACACGATGGTCGTTTTCCCGTGCTTCAACGCCGAATGCTCGTCGCCATGTTCATCTGTCCAATGGGCGGAAAATGCCCGCCAAGAGTCAACATCCGAAGTTAGAAACCTATAACTGAAACGGGAAGTTATATTGTGAGTGAAAAATTGCAGTATCCGGAAAGAAAACATTGCAAAACAAGGTGGATTTCCACTTGGATTGGTCTCGCATTACTTGGACGATTCAATGGCGATGGCATGGAGGTATGCCCTGCGCGGCGGCATTGCGACGCCATCACGCGTCTGCAACATGCGAATCTGCGCGTACGCAGCTGCGAGCACACTTCAGTCACCATCTGCCGCACGAACCACCGTCGCGCCAATCGGAGTCCCTTCAAAAGACGCTGGTTTGTTCACGGGCGTCGTCGCGGCCACCCGCCAGTTCCACGCGATCCACGGACATTTTGTCATTCCTGCCGGTTTTCGCGTCCCAAAACTGCTTGTTGGTCCGGAAGATGAAGGGAAAGAATCCCCAGCATCGCTATGGCCACCCCAGTTCCGAGGCTATCCGCTTGGCTTTAAACTCAAGGCATTGCTCACAAATCCCAAGCACCGACTCGCGCATGAAGACATTGTGGACGAATTACGCAGCGTCGGCATGCCCGTCGACAACGACTGGCGAGAGTTCCTGTGGCAGCACACAACGTTGAAAGGGCTCAAGGTGTACAAGGAGATACACGGCGATCTGCTCGTGCCCCGCAACTTTCGCATTCCATTTGGTGATGCGACGTGGCCACGCTCGACCTGGGGCTTTCGTCTTGGGCTCCGCGTCATGAACATGCGTCAACAGCGATACGAAGTCACGCCAAGCGAAGCCGACGACCTCGCCGCGATTGGATTCGTGTGGGACGCTCATGACCACGTCTGGACGACGCGGGTCTTGCCTGCGCTGCAGACCTTCAAGACGGTCTACGGCCACTGCAACGTCGAACAGGCGTTTGTCGTACCGTCCAGTGCCCCGTGGCCACCCACAACGTGGAAGTTGGCATTGGGCAATGTCGTCAACACGCTGCGATCGCGCATGGCGACGTACGCCCATCAAGTGCAGCGCGACCACGAGATTTTGGACGAGATCGGCTTTGCGTGGGTCGCAGCGGACGACCGATGGGAACGGGTCGTGCTGCCAGCGCTGGAAATGTACGCGCAGCTGTTTGGCAGGCAGAAGCGGCCGTCGCAGTTCTACATTGTTCCGGCCGAAGAGCCATGGCCCCAGGCGACGTGGTTTCTCAGTCTCGGTCTCAGCATTTACAATATTCGCAACTGTGGGACCTACCGGCGCAACGTGCTGCGCGATGCCAAGCGACTTCAAGAGATCGGATGGTTGGACCTCCTGACCGAATTATGGGACCCTACAATGGTGGACATTGACGCGGTCGCCCAAGACGCACGGGATCCCCATACCAATAGAATCAGGTGATTTAGCGTGTCATTTTGGTTGAACTCAGCTCTGAGTCTGATATTATATCGGTTAAGAACAAAGTGAAGAATCAGTTAACAACCGTCCGTGGTCAAAAGTGAGAGCTGCGTTTGATGATCGTCGTCGCGTCAAATTGCGATACCTCGAGCAGCGACGCGAGCGGCGTGCTCCCTGCAGCCCTCCCTCTGCCTCTTCCATTAGAGACCGTTGTGCAACGTCTGCAACGTCACGATACGCTGCTTCTCCTTCTCTCTCTATAATAGCAGCAGTGGAAGTACAGTAGTCTGCGGATACGATGAACAAGGTGCGATCGTAAATAATCTTCATTTTCGCTTGGATTTGTAGACACCCAATTGACATGGGACCACAGGATGCGGTATTGATAACGGCGACGCGGGAGATGGAGCGGATCGCCAAGCACACGGAGAACTGGGTTGAACGCATGGGTGCGCTGGGTGAGATCCGCAAGCAGTTTGACGCGCTCGAGCCGAGCGCTGCGAGTACGCTCAATCCCGAGATCTGGAAAGTGCTCAAGCCGCTGAAAAATATGGTGCAGGATCTGCGGTCTCAGATCGTCAAGGAAGTGTGCAGTCTGCTCACGACCATAGCTAAGATCACGCGCGATACCATGGTGCCGTTCGTGCGCGAGATGCTGCCAAGTCTGTTGGAGGTGCGCGGCTCGGGCAACAAAGTGTGCGGCTCGTACTGCGCCGAGTGCGTGGACGCGCTGATCAGCTATACGGTGGTCAAGGGCGCGACGCTCAAGCTCTTTGTGGACATGCAAGTCGACACCAAGAATAAGCACATTCGATTGAGCTGCATCTCGGCGCTCAAGCTCTCGGTCGACAACTGGAGCTCGGTGCTTGACAAAACGGACGTTCAGCACCTCGAGCGCGGCCTCAAAAGCGCGTTGGAAGATCCGTCGTCGACGTGTCGCAGCGTCGCGTACGAGTTGTTTGGTGTCTTTCAGCAAAAATTTCCCAAGCGTGCGGCGTTGCTGACCTCATTGGTCGACTACAAAATCCAGAAACGGCTCGAATCCATGGTCACAACCGACGCTTCCTCGGTACGCTCTCTCGTTGTTCTCTGCTGGCGTAGGACCTCACTAATATATGTGTGCGGGTTTACAGCGATATGCCTCGGGGGATCTACCACTCGTAACCGGGGCGCCGACGCCCACGCCCTCCCGTCGACCGTCGGGCTCGCCCAGCGTCGACGACACTCCCGGCCCGCCCTCGGCCGACCCGACACCGTCTGGCCTGAGCTACGAACTGGGCGACCGTGTGTGCATTCCGGACAAAGAGCTCTTTGGATTTGTGCGGTTCATTGGCGACATTGAAGGCGTCAAAGGCGTCTGGGTCGGCATTGAACTGGACGAACCCTATGGCAAGAACGACGGCAGCGTCAAGGGCCAGTACTACTTTCGGTGCAAACCCAAGCACGGCGTCTTTGCACGGGCGCCCCAAGTGTTCCTCACGATCACGGGCCTGAAACTCGCCGAGCAGGAGAGCAAAGGCGCCGGGACTATCAACCGCCTGGACAGCACGCGCACCATGGACGAAGCGTTTGCCGAAAACGGTGCGCCGAGCGACGACGGCGTCGAGTCGGCACTGAATTTGGAACTTACTTCCATGCAGTTGACCCCTAACGTCGCGGCGTTGGACTCCGTCGTGTCTGTCGACGTGCCGGAGCCGTCGGCGCTCCACACTGTCCTGGCCAAGGCCTCGACCGCGCACCGCAAATACCTTGTGCGACTGCTGCAACTCGTGCAGGCCGAGCTCTTAGACCACCAGCAGTTCGACACGTATATGTCGACCGCCAGTTCGGCCGACGCCGTCCAGTATCTGCAGCAGCTCCAGAACTCGGCGCAGGACAAGATTGTGCTCTCGGATGTGTTCATCCAGCACATGATCCAGGCACAGCAGGCCGCGCGCGAGTCGTGAGGCGGATTCACCCCGACTTGTCGATATGACGGACCCCTAACTACTACTGTACCTAACACACTCGATTCGTTGTCCACGAGGAGAGTATTTGATCGTAATGTTCACACTCAAAAAGCTATTATAGATACAAGTTAAACGCCACGCAATGTGGCGTTGAGCTGCTGGAGATCGTCGAGCGATGCAAACGCGACTGTCGCGGTCCGCGCCGTGAACCGCTGGCGCAGATTCCGATACGTGTCGCGCGTCTCCATTTTCTGCCGCTTGTAGGCGCGCGTGTCGTCTTCCAGGGCTGACTGAACGCCGGCCATCTTGTCCATCGACTGCTGCAGTGCACTCACGTGCTCGACCGTGCGCTTGAGCGGCGAGATCGTCGTGGTTGCGAGCTGGTCCAGAAAATCGAGTTTCGCCGTAACATGCTGGAACTGCTGCGCCTTGGTCTCGAGTGCCTCGACCTCGAGCGCCGTTTGCTGCGTGTCTACTTCTAGTTGCCGGATCTGGAGACGCAGTACCCGCAGTTCGTCTTCCAATTGTTTCTCGCGACGCTGCTGCGGCGACAAGTGCGCATCGTCTTCCACGGTAGCGCCATCATTAGTGGTCACGCCGGTGGCGCCTGCAACCGAGGCTTCGAGTCGTGTGGTGTGGAGCTGCTCGACGCGGTCGACCATGTCCGTGGGGATCATCACAATGTTGCGACGCACGTAGAGCTCAAACTTGTCAAAGTTTTTTTCAAACGCCGATTGGACACGAGTTACATAGGCGCTGGATCCCTGCGAGCATCGACAAAGACTGTGAGTTGACTGTAAGTTCAATCGCTACCAACAGGGACGCAAATCGCGGTGTGGTGTTACCTTGACGACGGCGTTGAGCTGTCGCGCCTGCTTCTTCTTATCGCCACACGACTCCAGCTTCTGCTCCACCAATAATATGGGGTTCGATTTATCAGTCTACAGCGGCATACAGTACCAGACTGTGGTGCTCTGTACCTGGTGAAGAGCATTCTCAATGTCGCCGGTGACGATACGTGCACTCTCGGCGACTGCTGCGTTCACTGGAAAGCAAAACAACACACAAAACTTACATCAGCGAACGCGTCTTAATACGTGCTATCGACGGAACCACTTACGATCGACGAGGAACGCGTCGACGAAGCTGCAGATGCCGACAGTCGCGGGCTTCTCTTTTGATGTGGCCATGGTGTTCAGTTGTTTCCCTCCCGATTTTGAGATTTCAAAGTAGTGACAGGGGTATGCACTGTAAACGGGGTACGATTTTCGACAATTGAGTGTGGACCACACTGTTTCAGGCAGAGAGTGTTGATCGTTCCCCATTAAAAGCGTGGGATTTTGGCGCCAACAACCACCAGCTCCATTTTGACCGCGAGACGAAGAAATGTCAATGCGCGGATGGGAGGGTGACGACAATGACGCAGCATTCACGGCGCGTCGGGCCACTAACAGCGGTGCTGCTAATGAGAATGACCGTGATGGACCTCCGGCAGGAGATGACGCGACCAACGACACGACGCAGAAGGCGCCGACCACGACCAAACGCAAACGCAATATGCTAGCGGACTCGCACTTGCTCTCACAGGAAGGCTTGAAAAAGATCTATCAGACGTTTCCGTACCAGACGAACAGCAACGTCGCAGGACAAGAGGTATGCTGTCAGTATTTGCTTGTGGATCCCGTGAGGCAGATTTCTCACCCTCTACGTGTATGTCTGCTTGCGAGTAGGCAAAGGCGTTGAGCTCGTTGATCAAGATGTACAAGCAGTGGGCGTATGATCTGTATCCAGGTCTCAACTTTGACGATTTCGTCGACCGCACAGAAGCGCTGGGGAAGACTCACGCGGTCCAAGGTCTCATGTCCGATTTGCGCAGCAAGGAAATGCGACGCGCGCTTGGCCTTCCAGAAGACGACAGCCATTTGCCAGAGGAGCAGGACCGCTCGGCGCACGAGGACGGAGAGCAGCGCGAAGACGATCCAGATGCGTCTGGGTTCATTGTCCCCGGCGGCGACGACTTTGGCGACGAGGACGATAACTACGGCGAAGAAGAGGCCATGCTCTGAATACTAGCTCACAATATACGGCGTCATTATCTGGCAGTACGCCACTATACAATAGATAAAATTTACCCCAATTAATCCGGCTGAATTAAGTGACCATTCCGCCGCGAGACCGTTAATGGATGCGAATGCTGCCCTCTGGATTATTTACGTCGAACCACTGAATAGCCAGACATTGTCTGGACTGGGGTCCAGGCGTCAGTCGTTCTCTGGATCCTGCACGGCTTCTTCGGATCGTTGTGGACGGCAGCACATGCTTCCGGATGGAATTCGGCGGATGTTGATTACCCTCGGTCCAGACAAAACTCTTGCTTGAAGGTCCTCCTAGAACACGGCAACCCCATCTCTTGTGCAGTCCCATCCAGAACCAGGTTTGTGTCCAACGGGTTCGTTGTCGCACCTTGTCAAACCCGTGGGTTTTTCGCGTAAGTAATGGATGCCGCATCCACCTTTTGGGAGGGAAAGACCCTATCGACCCGTTGAACCCGTTTGGTCTTTATATTCCGAACCCGCCCACCCGCTTTTTTCGTACAGAGAAGAAATATTCGCCCACCTGACTCGCTCGAAAAGGGGTTGGGCCACTCCATACCAACATCGAACCAACGTTCCCACACACAGAACGAGTCGACGCGGCGGCCGACCACCAGACGAACCTCCGCTTCAACTCGCGCACGCCCACAGCGGATTGCCCCCGCTCTCGTCTGATCACATCCAGCAGACGCTGCGCTATCGAACGGGCCGTCACGGACTCTCGTAGCCTCTCGCACTGCCTTCCATACAATCCGTCGACTTGAAGCATGCTCACAAGCATGCGAGCCGCGCCCGGCACTCCTTCGTTGGCCTCGGCCGGTAGCCAGAACAGCCTCGTCAGCAGCACCAACGGCGGCGGCGGCGCGCTGCCCAACGTCACGGACGCGATGTTTGATTCGTCGACTGACTGCGCGATCTGCGAGAAAAAGTTTCATGCGTTTCGCCGTAAACACCGTTGTCGGGTACGTTTGGTTACCGTTTGCACTGCTCAAGGCTTCTTTATCTAACATTTCCGTATGGCCAGTCGTGCGGAAACGCCGTGTGCGGCAGCTGCGCGCGCAACCACAAGATCATGCCGTCACAGACGCTCATGCGCTTTAATAATGAGCCCGTGCGTGTGTGCGACCGCTGCATCCAGGGCCAGACGCAGATGATGCAGGAGCGTCGGCGTCTCGAGGACATTGAGCGCGCGCGGGCGCGGCAGCAGGCCGCGATGCACGACGAGCGCATTGCGCGTATGCTCGAACAGTCGCGTCTTGACCACATTCTCGCCGAACAGCTTGCACAGGAGGAGCGACAAAAGGCTGCGCATATGCGCGCGCAAGAACTCAAACATTTTGGTACGCGACCGGACCGCGCGTCGATCCGTCGTCGCCGCAGTATGGACGATTCACTGCTCATCTCGACAGCCGTGTGTGCGGCCGCACCACTCAAGACTTCGCCCAAAGACCTGGATGTATTTATTACCGACGCCGAGAAGCGCGCGTTGGAGATTCTGGACATGGCCAATATGAAACCCCGGACGACCGAAGCCATGCGCACGCCGCCGGTTGCAGCGATGACGGCCATGGTCGTACAGGAAGCGACGATTGTGCCCGAGGCCGACGAGTGCGCGATTTGTCTCGAGACCATGGACGTGGGCGATGCGATCTACACGACGGCGTGTCGCCACAGCTTCCACTGGCGATGTCTCAAAGAAATCCAGCAATCGGACGCGTCGAACGCCGACAAGTGTCCATCGTGCCGCGCGACCATGGAGGAAATGCAGGTGAAAAAGATATGCGACCATCCGCGCGTGCGGCTCGGCCACCGCTTTTGTCGCGACTGTGGGAATTCAGTGAGCGAGCGCGATGCCAAGGCGCGTCCCAGTGATGACGTGTCGCCACCTGCACCTGGACAGAACGGCTTGGCGCCGCCGTCGCAGCCCACGTCTTACCGCGCGAGTTCCCACGGCGCACTCGTGCGGTGTCCGCAGTGCCAAATCCAAATGCGTGTGCTCCCGCATATGTACAACATGTACGTGACTGACCATGAAGAGGATACAAAAAGTGTGGAGATACTGATGCTAGTGTATTTGTATAGGCGCGTGGCGTGTCCGACGGGTCACATGTTTCTCGTGCAAGTCGCTGGCCAGACGCCAGCACCGGCACCGCCGCCGTCGCTGTTTGGCGGCCGTGCGGCATCGCGAGGGGCGCAGAACGGCTACCCCGGGTCGTCGTCGTACTACCAGCGACCGACGACCTACACGGGATTGTAAATGCAGCACCATTGCAGGCAGGTGAAAAGAGACTCGGCAATAATACGTGGACCGATTGCATAGGTTCTATAGTACTATCTTATCCTCCTGCAGTGCGCTCCTACAAGTACTATATCTCCTCATTAGTATTGGCATGGACTTGATGTTGAAGTGAGACAGTCGCTCTTCTGCTGAAGATCTTTTCCTTCCCGATCTCAGGTGACGCGGCATAGACACGATCATTGGACGTGTCGCACGAAGCGACATGATTGTTCTAGGTCACCCCACCCCAGATGGTTCACGTACCGGTATCAATCACCCTTACCGGTATCCGTACACTTGGCATGCCGCAACGAATCGGCGCAACACCAAGCATCCATATCCAGCACCATGTCAACGTAGCTGGGCTCCAGAGAGGATAGGATGCTGGATCAGCTCGATCCACTGGATTAGTTGCAGTCCTAACATTTGCACATGTAGGATCTGCGACGTGTGTACACGTTGAGTCCAGTAAACGTAGCAGTACGGTACTATGTACCACCCACGAATTGATGTTTCTTCCTGAACCCTATCCCTTTCGGACCGCGGTTCACTCGGACCGTCCCTCATTGGGTCTAAACTCTCGAACCGCGAATGGCCAGGCTTTCAGAGGTTCCAGCCCGCCAGCCAGCCATTCGCTTTGGCTCAGAGGCTCGAGCGATGCCGCGGTTCCCAAGTCATTTCGCCTTTGAGATAAAACGAAAGCAAAACCATGGCTGTCGGTGAGTACAATGGCACGCGGTGGCGGCGAGGAGGCGAGCGAGAGAGTGACGAGAGCGCGTGGAGATGATCGATGCAATGGAGACGGACACAAGCATGGCGATTAAGTCTATTAAACCGTCGTGGTTGACGAGATATCGGCGCTTCAAAATACTGGACGAGGAGACCAATACGCCGACTACAATAACCAATTCAGTAGTACACCAACTATTCCCCGTCGCGTACGGCGATTTGCAAGCGAGCAGATAGCGACAACAGATCAATGGGATGCTACGTCCTTGACAGGAGCGTCGAACCGGTCCGACACCAAATGCTGTGGCGCTCTCACTCTCGCGCTTCCTCCTCCTCGACCCGCCACCACTTCAATACACCGAGTGAGACACGCTGGTATTAACTGGTGTGTTGTTATTCAACTCCATAGGCAAGAACAAGCGTTTGACCAAGGGCAAGAAGGGCGGCAAGAAGAAGGTGTACGTACCTCTTCCCTTCTACAAACCACCTCCTCTGGAGGAGACATGGTGTCTAATATAGTACAACTATTCGTACAGCATTGACCCCTTCACGCGCAAGGACTGGTACGACCTCAAGGCGCCGGCCATCTTTTCGGAGCGCAACTTTGGCAAGACCTTGGTGAACCGCACGGCCGGCACTAAGATCGCGTCCGAGGGCCTCAAGGGCCGCGTCTTTGAAGTGTCGCTCGGCGACCTTAACAAGGACGAAGAGCAGTCGTTCCGCAAGATCCGCCTTTGCGCCGAAGAGGTCCAGGGCACGCAGATCGTCACGGGCTTCCACGGCATGGACTTTACGCGCGACAAGCTCTGCTCGCTCATCCGCAAGTGGCAGACGCTCATCGAGGCGTTTGTGGACGTCAAGACCACGGACGGCTACACGGTGCGTCTCTTCTGCATTGCGTTCACGAAGCGCCGCCCGAACCAGATCCGCAAGACCACGTACGCGCAGAGCGCGCAGGTCCGCATGATCCGCAAGAAGATGACCCAGATCATCACGGATGAAGCCTCCAAGTGCGACATCAAGGACTTGTTCCTCAAGTTTGTGCCTGAGATCATTGGCAAGGAGATTGAAAAGGCCACGCAGGGCATTTACCCGCTCCAGAACGTCTTTATCCGTAAGTGCAAGATCCTCAAGAAGCCGAAGTTCGACCTTGTGCGCCTCATGGAGCTCCACGAAGGCGGCGCCGAAGAAAAGGGCGCCAAGGTCGCGCGCGCCGAGGACCAGCTCGTCGAGACGCTCGCGGGCTCGGGTGGCCGCTTGTAAAGCGCGAATCCGACAATGGACTTGGACGACGGTTCGGACCAATGCAATGCGAGGCGGCGTGCTAGTGTTTTGGGGAGAGGTCCGTGCTCTGCATGGTAGCGCGGTGCTCTCTAATCGTATCAAGAATAAAGGCGAAATTCAATCACAGCGACGTGTGATGTGTACAGTGCAATCAATTACACCCCACGGTAGTGTGTATGCTTGTGTGTCTAGGTCTCTGTCGGACACTACGTCTCTGCGTCAGTGTGAGCAGCTCCAGCAGTTTGTCACCGTGTTCCTATCTATCTATGGATAGCTGCTTGTGATCCTGCCGGACCTTGCCCACAATAATTGTTAGCTCAAATAGTGGCCCCTATCGCCCTCCAATAAATTGTGTACCCCCGAAAAATCCCCATGTCCGTCGGCATTTCAATTGTGGAGCATGACGACGTTAGAGGAGAAACGCAAAACGCTCGAGCGCAAGTTCGTCGAGTCCCGGCCGCCGCTGGCGTATGCCAAACTACTCGGGCGTGCCGGTGACGACTCGCCCTTTGATATGCTCATTACGACACTGCCGGTCGAGCTCGGCCGTGGTCCTGTTTCCAGTACGACGACTTACGTGCCTCTACCGCATTCTCTGTTATGACTCTAGTTTCATCGTTTTCTACATAGCAACGCCCGGCGCGCGACTAGCATTGGGCGAACAGAAAGCGCTGTCGCGCCAGCATGCGCGCATCCAGTGGAACCAGGAAAAAAGCTGCTTTGAGCTCGTGTGTCTCGGCAAAAACGGCGTGTTTGCGGCCGGCAAATTCATTGCCAAAGACGGCACGGTCGAATTATCGTCCAAAATGCCGCTCAAAATTGGGCCAGCGCGGCTATACTTTCTCGCGGCGATCCGCTCGACCTGCAGCACCATGAGCGGCTTCAAGATGATGCAAAAAGCGTTTGAAAAGGCTGCGGCAAAGGGCCGAACCACGTCCACGACTGGCCTCACCATCGACGACCTCCTCACGCAGATCATGGAAATGTTTCCCAAGAGCGAACACGAACTGGGTGGCCTCGACAACCTCAAGAGCTTCATTTCGTGCGTTATGGTGGTGGGTGTTGTGATGACGTGGAGATGTACTGATGTTGAATGTCTTGAACAGCGACTATATTGTCGAAGACACGCAGAATTTCGAGGCCATGACTGGGACCTCGCCGTTGCAGTACCAGCTCAAGACACTGGCAACGCCGTCGATGACCACAACTACGACCACGACCACCGCCACTCCTACGGTGGCCCGTAAAGCCGACGACGAGAACGACACGGCACGAAAGAAACAAAAGACCGACTAGGATCTGTTATGTATCACTCTCTATTTTCCTATCAATCCTTTCTCACGCATAGTCCTTTGCAGCCTGCTCCAGCAGCCGCTCGCGTACAAACGTCTCAAAGCGACCTCGCTGCCGCGCCATTTGCGATGCACAGACCGCGTCAACATCGTACGCATCGGCCGTGGGGTCGCCGCCGTCCCGTGGCGCGTAAGGCGCCGGTCCGTACTCGGGCGTGAACGTCGTGAACTCCCGTGGTGCCGCGTGGTGGGGATGGTGCGTTTCGACCATGAGAAGCTCCGCGTGCTGCGACCGCACGAACTGCTTTTCCCACACACGTTTCCACAAAGTCTCAAACCGCTCGACTTCGGTTTGCACGACTGGATCGTCTGGATGCGTCGCCAGCTGCGACTGCTGCGCCGAGCCGAGGCGGCCGTGGACGTGGTACACATGCGGCAGCACGCGCGCCCAGAGATGGCGGTCGTCATAGGCCGTGTCCAGCAACCGCTCGGTCGCGACGCACCAGTGGCTCAGATCGAGCGTGAGCTTGAGGCTCGGAAACGCCTCGAGCAATTCGAGCGTCGGCCACGGCGAGTAAAACATGCGACCGCGATGAGTCTCGTACGATACGTTCTCAATCCCGAAACGATTTTCAATCTCAAGGGAGTGGGCGATAAACTCGATCTGGTCGAGCTTGGGCCAGTGGTCACTGCCGGTGTGGGCATTAAGCCAGACACAGTTGGGGAACGCGTCTAGGGTCGTGGCGAGCTGCCGTTTGTACCGATCTAAATGACTCTTGACGCTCTCGAATTGCTGCGGCAAGTGACGGTCTTCGTAGTCGACCCAGCCCGAGTAGACGCCGACAATGAGCTGCAGCTCGTGCTTCGTGAGAAGGTCATTCACGACCGCGGAGCTCCCGAGCTGCGCGAGGTCGCCGAGACTCGCTTCGATGCCGTCAAAGCCCTGGGCCGAAATGCGCGCAAAGAGCGCGTCGGCGTACGCGACCTGGTCGGTTGCACACGCCACGCCAAGTCGCTTCGCGTTGGGCGTCCCCCAGAGCGAGCGGAAGCCCTTTAATGCGAACGTCATGTTGGAGATCAGGGATATGTATGTGTGTGGTGTGGTGTGTCTGCTGACGTGGTGTCTGGTGCAAACTAATTACATTCATAGACACGAATATTTAAACACAGACACCAGAAATCCCATAAATTGTGATAATGGAATGAATCATGTCTAGTAAATTGCTCAAATGATCCTTCAACCTGGAAGAGTTCGTCTCACTTGGCGTCTTTGCCATCGTCGTCGTCGTCTCCACCACGTTTCTTCGCGGCGCCACTGTCGCCGTCGTCATCCTCGTCACCCCCACTTTTTGCAGCGGCCTTGACGCCGGAATCTTCTTCCTCCTCATCACGCAGTGGCGGTTTCTTCTCGGCCCGCGCGCGTCCGCGCATGGCTTTCATGAGCTGGTAGAACGCATCATAGTCCATGGACGCCAGCACAATCTCGAGGAAATTGTCGGCGCGTTTGTCGTCTTTTATTGCACGCTGACAGACATCGGCAAACTCATCTTCCGAGATGTTTTGCTTGTCTAGAAAATCTGAATGAATGGGATCCAGTAGTCACCAGTGTGAGACTCAGAAGGAGACTATGAGCAAGTCATACAAACGCACCGGCCATTTGCGTGTTAAAGAGCTGCTGGAATTCAAGGTAGATCGTCATGTAGTTGAGCTCGTGCTCGACATCGTCGCTGAACGCGAGCGCGTGCTGGAGGAAAAACTCTTCAAACGTGCGCTGGAACGGAAACGACGCAATATGCTCGGCCAGCGCCCGCACGATCGGCTCTTGGATGCTCTTGGCGTCGGCCATGAAGCTTTTCTTCCTCTTTCTCTTTCTTTTACTATGTGGTTCTGAGGCCGAAGGGACCGACAGAGTCGAACAGGCGGCGTTCGGTGCTACGAACAAACGGCGTTTCGCGTCGTTTACGAAGTGCCGACCATTCGCGACAGTCTATTTTTCGGCCGCTGAATCACGTGTGCTGGAAGGTCTCAATGAACCAATGCCTCATTGAAGACACTCAGCATGTCACGGGTGCAAAGGCTGGACAAATAGACCTCGCACAATCAGTTGCCTGGACATGCTCTACCGGCATCAGATTTGCCCACTGTGTCCTGAGCGACATAGCTGATATCAAGCGGCCTCATGAGGATCTGGTCGTAGCACGAGCGCTTGTTCAACATTCGAATTTGAATTCTACTTTTTTAGAGCCAGGTTTCCGAAAATTTTCGAATCGAGAGGTCTTCTATTAAATGATTTACAGTACTACGGTCCAGACAAGGTCGACTGGTTCGGACGAAACTTGATCGGAAAATCAACTTCCAAAATGGCGGCGCGCGTGACCAAGCTCTTCCTGCAGAACTGCCTCGCCGCACGTGACTCCAACGCCGCCGTGGGTAAGAAGAATGCGGGCACCAAGAAAAACGGCGCCAAATCTTCTTCCGCTTCGGCCGTGAAAGTCAGCAAGTCGAGCAGCCGACGCCGCAAGAGCAAGGCGAAAAGCGCCAGCAAATCGACAAGCGGCGTGCGCTTCCTCGAGGCCGCGCAGCGCGAGCAGCAACAGGCCGACAAGACCCAAGAGAACTTGCGCAAGCTCAAGACGCGCGCGAACGACAAGTCCCAGCGGCTCATGGCCAAGGTGCGATTTGATTTGATTTGATCTAGCCATGCGGAAGTGTGCTGATGAGGATGCTCTCTCGTGTAGGCTCTTGCGAAACGCCAAGCGCTGCGTCTGTGAGTTTTTTTATTGAAGCTCTTCCCGTCACTGCACGTGTCTTTCTGTATCATAACCTCTAGAGAAACAAAACGAGGAAACGCACCCCCTCACTGCATTCGTTCAACTCATTTTTTTCTTCGTATTTCATTTTGTGCGTGGTCGTGGAACGCAAGGGTTAGTCTTTCTTCACGGGCGACGCCTTCATGCCGCTCTCGTGCACGTTTACCTTCACGGTATCGTCCAAGCCTTCAAAATCGTCCTGCAGAAATCAATCAGTTCCTCCACTCTAATTCCACACTTGACAAGTCAACCGTACCTTGCTCATCTGCTTCATCGTGTAGCCAAACACGCCGATCGCAAACGCGCCGAGGCTGCTGCCCATGATCAGGTTCTTCGCGCGCATTGAGAGCGCCATGGTGTGAGGTAGGGACGTGCGGTCGCACTTGGTCGTGATGTTCTGTGGGAAGAGAACCTCACGATCATGATGGACGAATGTGGACTTTCGAACTTAACAGAGAATTTCTCCCGTAAAGTACGATTATGGTCGGTTCGACTAAGTGCGAGTGGACCGTATGGCTACATTTCTCAAGCTGCAGATGGTGATGCGGCCGCGGTGGTGGATGTGGTCTTGACGACGTAGACCTGCTTGTACATCTTATGAGTGGAGGCGGTAGCACCACCAGACTTGGTCGTTGGTGCCTTTGAGTTGCTCGCGCGTCGAGGCATTTTCGCTAGTGGCTGGGCTGCGATTGCTGTTGGTGCTGGTATCAGCTGCGTATGTTGCGCGGCGTCTGGCTTCGTAGACTCGGGCTCGGGTATCTCACTCTTCACGAAGTTTGACTTCTTGCGTTGGCGTGTTGCGCGGACTGGGCGGTTCATCGAGATATCCGATTTCGATTTCTTCGAGAGCTTCCGTTCTATGGGTGCTGACGTACGTGTGGCATCGTGACTCAAATTGCTCGGCGGCGGGCTAGAATTGGCAGACGCGGTCATGACGGACGGCGATGTTTCTGATGGCACACACAGTTGATTTGACGAGCTGGCAGATTTTTTCGCAGTTGAAGAAGACTCTTCTGATGTGATCTTCGGTGACGCTGGGACCACGACTGTGGGTGTGTGTTCTAACGCCGACTTGACTGGGTCCGAAGCGATGACCGGAGATGCATCAACATGAACTCTACTTGCCGTAGCTGTGCGCTGCACTGGTACCACTTTCGGCACGTACATCTTGATCTCCTTCTTGACTGTACTAGCGTGCCGCGGTCGACTTTCGGTCTTGGTAGACTGTGAGTGAGCCTTTTGGGTCTCTGAATAGTCCGCATCGTTTTCCTTCCCCTTGCTCCTGTGAATGGTTGACTTCTTCTCACGTGTTAGAGCTTCACTCGTTGACACTTGGCCGTCATGCCGTATCGACAAATTCTTCTCTTTGGTCGGCTCGGCAAATTCTGCTTTCACATCTGGGCTCACTCTCCGACTGCGGACTGTAGAAGAATCAGTACGAGATGTCCGACTCGTCCGAGACTGATGAAGTGCTGGCTTGTGTGCAATTCGTTTTTCAACCGCGTCGGTTACAGTTATTTGAGGAATTTTCCCAGCTTCCTCTGCAACACCAGGAGGTCGGATGATATCGATAAACGACTTCCCAAGAGTGGGGGCTGGCACGATTCCTACTGCCACTGAAGTTTCCGGCTTTTGCTTCAGCCCCACAAGGAGACCCTTCTTACCGAAGCGAGCAACTGAAGCTGGCACTGTCACGCGGGTGGTTGGCCGCTTCACTCCACCTCGCTCGTGAAATCCACTCAACGCAGCGGCCAATTGCTCTCGCTGTTTTCTTCTCTCCAACAAAATAGTTCTTCGAGATTTTACTGTCGTGAAGGCCCCACCGCCGTCATCTAGCATATCTTCTTCGACTTGATGATCGTCGACTGATAGCGAGACATTTGATGCTGGCTTGACGCTCGGTCGTTTTGTCTTGGAGCCAAGTCCTTCAAACTTGGAAGACGTCTTTGTGTGAGATTCTGAATTAATGTCACCACAATCGCTGCGGTGGTTCTTCCTCACCGGCTTTGAATCATTCAGCGTGTTCGTTCGTACAGAGCCGTTAGCTGAACCGGTGGCCTTCGTTGACTTCGCACGCGTCTTGATCGGTTGAGACTTCTGACTAGGCTGCGTCGTCCCGCACAATTCTATGTCACTCGATACTGACACATTTCCTTGGCGCTTTTTGTTTTTGTGTGTCGGCTGTGGTATATTAGGACGACCTCGTTTTGCAGATGCTCGATCACGTCCCGTCGGTGTGCGCTTGTTTTCAGTGGTCTCGACGTCAATCTTCGTCTTTACGACCGGCCGGTACGCGACAATAACTCGTTTCATCTTACCTCCCATTGGTAAGAGCTTCGTCTTCGATTCTCTCACCCGTGTCTTGGAAATAGAGGATTTGACCTGACGAGGAGTGGATGAACCTGATATTGCGCTCTTGAGATCGTCAACGGTGCTGAATTCCTTGGCTGCAGCTTTAACTGAATCTTTCGGTGAAGCCGCCTGGTTATCTTCGTGTGCCTCCTCCACACAGTCGGTTGGTGACGTAGGTTGCAGTTCCTTTTTCTCAATTTCGATCACTTGCATATTTTGCTCCGTTTTGTACGTCTTCGTTTCCATCAAAACACTGGGCTGGGCAGGAGTGACCGTGCTTGACCGCTGAGATGATTTACTATCCACGACTTCAACCATGGTGCCACTTTTGTGGTCGAACAGCATTCGTGGACCGTTTCGTTTGAGTATGCGAACAGTACTAACGGAGACGCTGCCATCAGATGAACCCACCTGAGTATTTCGTGCAATTGCTCGACTCGATGACGACAATGAATAGGTGTTTGAGCTGTGCATTTGACAAGCGGCTGTTCCATTTGCCTCAGCCTCACTCATCTTCCACAGAGCTGATGCTGTTGCCACGGTATTTGGCAAATCTTTCCAAGCCGATTCGTGTGATCTTGCGGTCTTGACATGGTCGGACTGGTTATCGATGGTAGGAGAACGATCACGACGATGTAACTGGGCATACTGAGCTCCGTGACTTTGACCAGCAGCTTCGCCGTCAAATTTTCTTGTTTCGTGGGAACTGTAGCGACGAAAGTCTTGCCGAATTTCTTCGTGATACGCTCCATGCTGATCATGTGTCGGGTTACGAACTGGACTGCCATACCGTGCGTCTTGGATACTCACACGATATCCTTTCTCGTCATTGTAAGCGGACGAAGGACGGTTCGTGGTATACGAACCCTGGTCATGGAACTCGGGCCGCAAATTGTGACCAGTATTAGTGCCTGCTTCATGTCTTGAGCTTTCTCGATCATCGTACACTGGCGCATGACCGTGGTGATAACTCGTCTCCGTTTGCAACCGAACATCCTGCGGCTGCAAAATTGAATCGTGGCACACCTGATTCGATTTTATGTGCTGATACTGTTGGTGATGATAGTGCTGATCTTGTGGACTTGATGCAGGATCAGCCAGTTGCTCGTGTAGATCTGGAAACTCTCTCTGGCGCTGTTTGGTATGCTCAATGTCCACCTGCGCAAGATCTTCTTCGACCGCGTCGTCACCCCATCGCCCGCTACCGCTCGAAAGCATCGGTGCGAGATTATTGCCTGGTGGTCGCGGACGAGATGCCAACGTGGCCGCCGTGCCGTTGTCCCACACACTCTTTTGCTCTCGTGTTGGCGTACGTAGGTCTTTCTCCCCTCCCATTTGCGGCCGCAATCGACGCTCGCTTTCCACGAGACTTTCTTCCGTCGTCACAGAGCTGTCGCTTACACTGCTTCCCCATCCGCCGCTTTTGCCCGCCGGCACGAGGGTCACGTGGATGTCTTGGCCCATGTGTTCCTTGCGCAGACTCGGCGTATTGATCGGTGTGGGCGCTGCGACCGCATTGGCGTCTAGGATCCCCATGGCTCCAGTGCGCGCCGGCCCACGTAGCACCAGCAGCCGATTGAGACCGTTAACGCCGCCCGTGCGGTAGCCAGCACTCACGCCGCCACCGTCGCCGCCAAGCTGCGCCGGCGCCTTGTACACGGCGCTGAGGTTGCGGCTGGAGAACTTGGGCTTGGACTTGACGCTGGAGGCCGTCGTCATGTTTGTTGCCCCCACCGAGTTTTCCCTTTGTCCTTGTTTCTTTGACTTTGCCGCCCTATTGGTATGTTGGTAAATTGTTTCTTCAACGCCAATGTTGGGAAAGTTGGCGCAACCCTTCAGCAGCAACTCGCCAACAAAAGTGACGACGGGAAAAAGTTGTACTAAGGCGCGATGCGTACCACACGGAGCACCAGCCTTGGATGTAGATAGTGAACGAGAACGGGGAAGAGGATCGATTGCGAAAGCACAATGGTGGTGCTTGCCGACACCGAGAGCTTTGTAGAATGCCCCTTCAAGATCGGACGTTTCTGCCCAATTGGCCGGTTGCTCGATGAGGTTTCTTCTGTTTTCCATGAATCGATATGCAATCATGAGACGCTGTTGAAGTTTGTAACTGCAGATAGGAACGCCATGGACGGTTTATGTGCGAGTGGATGCCGCGACTTCTCAAGAGCTCAATTCGCAGCGTATGGATCTGTCACGAAGAGAGTCGCCGCTATAGATGTGCAGCAATCTGAGAGTGGTGAGTTAGGTCAGGATATTTCTCTGCCGAAGGTGAGAGCACCAATGTCTTCGAATCACCCAACATGTGACTCAACGGCGAACGATCCGTGTCGTGTGTTTGGAGCTAAGTACTTGCCTTTTGTGACTGCTTTCATTTTCGCACAATCCAGCAACTATTGATTAACTTGTTTTGTCAAAGCTGTTCAGCTGTTACGTTATACGTACGTGAGCTCTACTCGATCAATTCTCGCAGTTCCTCGAATCACGAAGAAAATGATCGAGTCCGGGTCTATGAACGCGAAGTGCACCCAATCAAGACGCACGATTGTCGACACAGCAGCCGTAGCTACTCCCGTGATTGCTTAGCCGTACGCGCTTGCGATGCTTGTTTCAATTGGTATCTGGGCTGCTCAATAGAGCATGCTACTTTGGCAGTATTCTAACCCTCAGTCCCCCACGAGTGAACCGCATTCTTGTCAGTTCTTGAAGGCAACCATTTGTAGTACAGAGCAAGGTAAGGTACGTTAGCACAACCCACTGTCCACCACAATGGCATTGTACTAGCTTAAGCGATAATCGATTTCTGCCAAGCCGACACTTATTGACGTTTTGTTTTTTGTATTCAAGACAAATAAGTGTTTGCCTGCTTCCGTTGTCTATTTCGCATCATTCTTCTGAAGCGTGTAGAGCAGATCGCGGTCTTTTGTCGTGCCCACCATAAAAATGTGCTCGCCCGTCTCGGCGAACCCGTACTTTTGGTAGAACTTTTGTGCGCGGACGTTGTTCTCCCACACACCGAGCCACGTGATCTTACGGTCTTTTTGCTTGACGATCTCCATCGCATGGTCCATCAGCACACGCCCGGCGCCTTTGCCATGGTAGGGCTTGTCAATGTACAAACGTTTAACCTCGTAATAGTCCTCTGCGGGGCCAGAGTCACCCGTGCGGACGCTACCGTCGTGGAGCATTGCGTACCCGCACGGCGTCTCGCTGTCGCCCTCTTCAAACAGCAGCACTGTGTACTTGTTGGGGTCTTCAATCTCGGACCGGATCGTCGCAACATTGTAGGCTTCGGCGAGGTACTTGTCCAGGTCTTCGGCCGGGTAGAGGTGGCCAAATGTATCGACAAAGGTCCGCGCGGCGATCGCACCAAGAGCGGCGGCGTCGCTGGGCGTCGCGACGCGCAACTTGTACGTCAGAGAAGCCATTGTGCGGTCTATTGAACGGGGACTGTGCTTGCGTGCACAGGGGCCGGTCGTGTGAGGAGTGAGGTCGCTTCGAGCCACGTTATGCCGTTGACGATTCGATTTGGTTGTCTGGAATGTACACCCACCCAGGTGATGGGATGCCAATTTCGCCATCCTATCCAATGATGAGATGAGAGATTGGTTTAAAACAGAATTGTTTAAAACAGTGTAGCCATATGGTGAGTGGGATCTTTGTTGTGGAAGAGGATTGCAATGTCCTTCGGCTCGTTACGGCGAACACCGTGCACACAACACTTTTTCGGACCGTGTTTCTAATTGAGACTGACGTATAAAACAGTTTATGAGCTTCGCGGCACCTTTGGTGAGGTAGGCGCATACCCACTTGACTATTGCCTTCCTCGTGAAAGAATCTCAACTACTGCTCAGCGTCAAACACACATGGACAACTGGTGCCCATGTGGGGACTGTCTACCCAGCGTGATGCGCCGCTCTATTCTGCTAACCAGAGACAGGGGTTGCAGTACGTTGTTGAGATTCGGTGGCACGTGCCAGTGGTCACATGTCTCGCTTATATGCGATAAGATTGCACGGAGTGTAAGCCGTGACACAAGGTGTGCACCCGCACATCAGATCTGCCCAGCAAAGTGCATGGTCGAATACTGGCGTGGTGATGTGGGTCTCGTGATCGTCCGTCGTCACAACCTGCTGTATTCAACTTCAGTAGCCTTGTCCGATCACCGTCCAATACTCAAGCCTCAACTCTGAACGAAAGTCAATATTGGTAAAATCTAGAGTCTGCAAGAAAGAACCTGCTGGCAGCCTCTTCCCCACGCCGTATTTGGCTCTACTGAGCCTGCGTCTGCGGCCGCTTGGACGCAGGTGTCGCCTCCGTGCGCAGTGTGAACACAAAGCTCGGGTTCTGCGTCGTGCCGACCTGGAACATGCGCGTGCCGGTCTCTTCAAAACCGTATTTCTTGTAAAACGCGTGCGCGCGGAAGCTCTTGTACCACGCGCCGACCCACGTGACCTTGCGGTTTTTCTCTTGAATGACCCCCATCATGTGATTCATCAGCAGCGGCGCCGCGCCTTTGCCGTGGTGGGCGTCGTCGACGTACAGTCGCTTGAATTCCAGATAGTCGTCGGGGTTCTGGTCCTCGTTGCCTGGGCGGAGATTGCCATCGTGCAGCATGCTGTACCCACACGGCAACGCCACATCATCATGTGGGAACACTAGGACAATGTATCGCTTGGGGTCCTCGATCTCAGACCGCACGCGGTCAATGTCGTACACCGCCGTGAGAAACTCCGAGAGGTCTTGGTGTGAGAAGACCGGACCGAAGGTTGCCGTGAAGGTCCGCGTTGCCAGCGCACTGAGTGCCGCCGCGTCGGCCGGTGTCGCCTCGCGCAGTACGTAGTCGGAGGCAGGCATATTGCTCAATGATCGAGGATACAGTCTCGTCGACTCGCGTCCGTTGGAAGCGGTGGCGTAAACGTAATTTCGCGCACCAAGTTGCCGCACAGCAATCGCCGCTCACCATGAGATCTTTTTTGTCCCGTCAGCGCCGGCTGACAAACAAACATTCTAGTCGGAGTAGGTGCCACTGACGTAACGTTGCTGCACCTCGTCAAGCTGTTGGTGTTAGTTCAAGCAGCAATTTTGAAGGAAATCGTCCATTCTCATCCAATCATCTTGATGGGATGGCATGAGAGTGTCTAAACGAGTGACGTATTGCTGGATCAGTTTGAAACGATGTAAACACGCTGGATTTAAACAGTGTATCCATCTGGCGAAGCTCTCACCAGGTGGGAAGCTGTATAGCATGATGCATGCATAGTAGACCTCGACAGATCCAAGCTTGCTGGACAAGTCGAAGCATATACTTCATCAGCTTCAGTAATAGCTCCTATATCATGAAAAGCGCCGCCCACTATCAACGAGACTATTCCGTCTTGTGATCTCTTGCGATCATGCTGTGAACGTCATACGTGAGCGCACTGATTCATTTTCATTAACCGCTTTATGGCGGTAATGAATGAAGCTACCTTGAGCAATCACGTAGTGGAGTATTTAGCGCCTTCAACCGCAGGCTGAAGGTGGTCGAAGAAACCCCAGCGTGACGAGTTGCACAAGGTTGACGTCCAGCATTTCTTTTCTCCACGTTGATGCTTGTCATTAAACCAATCCGTCACTATTACGAGAAGTGAAGCTGGTGCAAAAACGTGCCGCCGTCTTATGTTGCACGACCAGCAACTCCCACTTCCATCGCTGCCTCTCTTAAAACCGTGTACCATTCCCACAGTCAACAAAGAGGAGACGAAAAGAAATCTTCCAAGGGGGAGGCATACAAAAGGGAAACCAACAAGAGAGCGAGAGAGACCAAGACGATGAGCGCAACGAGCATCGCCGACAAGACGCCGCGCGTGGTGGAGGAGGCCGGCAAGTACCCACGCCCACCGGCTATTGGCGCGCGCGATCTGCTCTACGGCACGGCCGGATTTCGCGAAGATGCGTCGCTGCTGGCGTCCACGTGCCACCGCATGGGCATGCTTGCGGTGTTGCGCTCCAAGAGCGAGGGAAAAATCACCGGCGTGATGATCACGGCCTCGCACAATGTCGGGAGCGACAACGGACTCAAGCTCATTGACTCGAAGGGCGAGATGCTTAAGCAGTCGTGGGAAAAGGTACAGAACCCTACAGTAATTGAATCCCGACATCGACCATCTCACATTCCCTCTATACTGTACTATACTATAGCACGCGACGCAGTTGGCGAATGCGGCGACCGACAAGATTGTCGAAGTGCTGGACGCGATCGTGGCCGCCGAGAAAATCGATTTGGATCACTCGGGCAATGTATTTATCGCCAAGGACACGCGCGTGTCGAGCGAGCACCTTGCAGAGCTCGCGCGTGAAGGGGCGCTCGTGATCGGCGGCAATGTGCTGGACTTTGGGTTGCAGACGACGCCGCAGCTGCACCACCTCGTGCGCATGTGGAACTATGAGCAGTTCAACCGCGGCGACTGGGCGTCCGAAGTCGGCTACTACAACATGCTCGCGGACGCGTTCAAGCAGCTCACGGCTGGCATCGACGCAAAGAAACTCGAGATGCGCACGCCGCTGTACGTGGACTGCGCCCACGGCGTCGGCGCGCTCCAGCTCACGAAGCTCGCCAAGGAACTTACCGAGTCACTCCACTTGGAGATCCTCAACACGCCGAGCGACGGCGAGCTGAACCACGAGTGCGGCGCTGAGCACGTCCAGAAAGCACGCAAACCGCCTGCTGGCTTCTCGCGCGACGCCGACCGCGGCAAGCGCTTTTGCAGTTTGGACGGCGACGCCGACCGTGTCGTGTTTCACTACTTTGACGAAGAAGGCGTGTGGCATTTGCTGGACGGCGACAAGATTGCCTGCCTGTTTGCCGACTTTTTTGCTGAGAAAGTGCGCGTGCTCGAGCTCGAGAAAGAAGGCGTGACGCTCGGCGTTGTGCAGACCGCGTACGCGAACGGCGCGGCGACGCGCTACTTGCAATCGCGTGCGATCCGCGTTGCACAGGCCAAGACTGGCGTCAAGTACTGCCACGAGAAGGCGACCGAGTTTGACATTGGCATTTACTTTGAAGCCAACGGTCATGGCACCGTCGTGCTCAAGGATGGGCTCGTCGAGAAGCTCCACAAGTGGGAGAACTCGATTCACGACGAACGCAAGAAAGCGGCACTCGCGCAGCTGCTTGCGGCCCACCAGTTGATCAACCAAGCGACGGGCGATGCGCTAAGCGACTTGCTGTTTGTCGAGGTGCTGCTGATCCAGCGCAACTGGTCGATGGCCGACTGGAATCGCATCTACAACGACCTCCCGAGCCGTCAGACCAAGACCAAGATTAAGGACCGCGACAGTATCAAGGTCGACGCGGTCGACGATACCAAGGTGCTGGCCCCCGACACGCTCAAGTCGGCGCTCGCTGAGACCCTGCAGCAGTACGAGAGCAAGCACGGCCGTGCGTTTGTTCGTCCGTCGGGCACGGAAGATGCCGTTCGCGTGTACGCCGAGGCCGAGACGCAGGCCGACGCCGACGAGCTCGCGCTCAAGTTTGCCCAGCTCGTGCACCAGCACGCTGGCGGTGTTGGTGCCGAACCAACGTCGTTTGTTGCGTAAACGGAAAGCTTAATCTCGGCAGCGAGCCGCATCCACATGAGCGATGAAAAACATGAGTGAAGCGAGAAGATCAAGGCGGAGAAAGTGGCGTGCTTAATGCATCAACAATTGCGTGAACGATATTAATGTTGTGTGTGTTATGGGTGGGTGTGGATGAAAAGAAATCGTGGTATACTACTGTGGATCAATCGGTCCTCGGCAGCAGTCGACGACGACAACCACCCCAGCACTTCACGGGCCATGGTGTTTGGTTTTTGTCGATCACGATGCAGATATAAAAGCTAGTGAGAGAATCACGCACAACGCGAGACGTGCAGAGATCATGAGTAATGGCGGTGAGGTTGTACAAGGGCAAAGCTTTTGCTGACGCAATGTGTGTCTCAAATTCGCATGCGACCATAGACGGCCATGGGATCGCGATGACCGCATCGATTCTGGCGGTGCGAGACGGCGCCAGCGACCGACTGCGTGGCGCGCGCACCAAAGCGGCGCATGGTGCGGCGGATCGTGACGGCCGCGCAGAGCGGGTACGCGGCGATGCCGTTGGGGCACCAGCCGCAGCCACAATCGTACATGGTAAACGTGTTGGAGTCGTGAAGCGGTGGCTCGGTCTGGCGTCGATGGACCGCAATGCGGATGCGACGCTGCGCCATTCGGCTCTGTAACTCGCCTGAAAGCGTGTACCTGCGAAGGCGGTTGGCAAGGCTCGCGGGCGACCACCCCATAAGCGCTGGTGGGAGCAAGAGGTCATCGTAGACCGTCATGAAACCAGCATACTCCACGTCGGGGACGTTGGGTGTCTCGGGCAACCAGCGCGTCGAGATCGATTGCATGGCGTCGGCGATCGAGAGAGGAACCGAAGGCATCGTTGGAGTGCGCGGTGCAGCGGCAATGTCAGTTGCTTGGTTTGGTTGGGTCGTCGAGTCGGTGGACAGCGTTGGTGTTGGTGTTGGTGTTGGCGTTAGCGTTGGCATTGGCGTTGGCGTTGGCATCGCTGTTGGTGTAATTCGTGGAAACAGTGCTGTGACTCTGGCGGTTGTGGTCGTTGGCGCAAAGAGCTTGGTGACGTTGCCTATAGCGTCGTAGAGCGCGTCGCGGAGGGCAGCATACACCGCGTATACGGCGTGGTACAGGAAGGTGAGCATTGAGCAGACAGGCGAGGCGGGCTTTGTTGGTGTTGGCGACTTTGTTGGTGTTGGTATTGCTGGCGCCGGTCGCGTGGGTCGGGGTAGCCAGACTACAGTTGGTTGACAATGATGTTGGCGTTAGAAAAGGCGTCGCGGGAACCGTGGTTGACTGAAGGAACTGCGCTCACTCTCTCTTTCTGTCCAATTCCTCTGGACGATTAGGCGCACGTGATGGGGTTGAAGTGAGTGTGAGACGAACAGATCCGAATTGAGGTGGCTGATTGGTGGATACCGTAATCCACGTGGTCTGTTATTGGATAATATTCATATTCCTTGTGCGTCATTGGCGCCGCTTCAAAGTCCTCGGCCAAACTGGCATCATCACTCTAAATGAGTCGGCCTTATTACAGAGCAGGTAGGCGTACCACATTATTCGAGTGACACAAGGTGGACTGAACCATACTTTGCAGCGATGGTCGTCTCCGCGCATCTTCAGGCAGCCCAAATCTCATCGAACGCTCTCACCGAACGCTCTCAGTGGTCGGCTGTGGGTGGTCATGGTTCTTTATGTAAATCTAAAAATCTACATGAATAGTTACCAAATGGCGTGTTTCTTGGTGCGCACGTGGCGTCGTCGACCGCTTGCTGCGGCGACTGCGTAAGACTTAGAAGCAAGACCGTCCCAAGCGATTCGTGTAGCGTGTGGATCCAGCAATATGATGGAGCCCACCGACCCGTAAGACGTTAACGCAACGGACAGCTTAACACCTACAATGGTCTGTGTGGTCAATGTGCACCATACCGTCAATTGCGAGCCGAACAGGTTGTGGGCCAAACCATAACGGACTATTGTTCCGTGCGGGTTTTGGCGCCAACACTTTTCCAGCCCGGACCATAATGTGGCCCTGGTTGAAGTGCATGAGGCCGACAAAGAACCTCATCTCGATGGCAGTGGGTGCGGATCTGTGCGTACACTCCCACGGCAAGTTGCCCTGCTCGTACAGTAGTTCCCAGGCAACAAACATCTCGTCCCGTGGACGGAAATCAACAAGCAAACGACCTGAGCCAACGCCGCAGCACTTCGTAGCGGACCCTCAAGTCACGTCATACCAATGGTTTGACTTAATGTCCTTCCAACAGTCGATTGCTCTCGCCAAAGTCGACATACGCAATGAGGTCAAAGGGAAGCGAATACCTCGATGTCGTTTCGGGTCGTCGTGGGGATTGTGAGCCCGTGCGCATTGCGACAGCCTGCACGGCGGGACTGCCCCACGCAAACTTCCGTCGTGGATTCTCAAGACGAATTCGTGGGTTCTCTCTTTTTTTCAGTTGCTCGTCCTTTCCCTTTTTTCCTTTCCGGACCAAGGTCTATACCGTCGGGTGTGGTTTCTCGTGCCGCCCACGATTGATTAGCTAGTGCTGACGCAGTTGAGACGAAGCAGTGACGTCGTCTCAACTGCGTCAGCTGAGTGGGGACTATCCCCATGACCAAGTGCTCTGCTAGTCGAACTACGCGCCATCCCCAGTTCATCCATCCTTCTGTAGTCGTTTCTTAGATCCTAATCCTGATCGGATCCCACCCACGAAATTGTTCAGAACATGTACTGACTTAATTGACTCACAGCGAGTGATTGCGGCGTCTGGAAAGGTCTTCCGTCTCCTTATGTGGTTTTTAGTGGCGGCCTCCACGCTCAATTAAGTCCTCCCACTTTTATGGGGTGCATGTTCCAGAAAACCGCTACAGATTGTTCATTCCGATGTGACTCAATAGACGCCAACTTCTCATTCATCATTATCATCATTTTAGGTGGCTTTCGTCTGGAGCCAACCCTCCGACTCCTTATGTTGTCTCACTGAGTGTTCTTGACTTGATCCGCTTTCGCTTCAGCGGATGAGGAGGGAGTTTTTAACGGGACCGTTACGCCACCATACACGCGGTCAATGTCGGCCAGCGTCTTCTGGATGATCTCGTCCTGCTGTGCGTCCGTGAGGTCGTTGGCGATCGCCTTTACGTTGGGGAGTGAGACGCCGGCCGCGTCATCCGCAAAACCCAAGTCGGTCGTTGGATTGGCGAGCAAAAACAGCAACGCCGACGTGTTGTTTGGAGGCGTCGACGGTGCGGTGGACGCCAGCGCCGGGAGGATCAAGAGCAGTGAAATTGCCACACGCATGATTCTGTATATCTGTAAATGAAGGGGAGTACTATCAAAGAGGATTCATTCTTGTGGCGAAGGCGACAAGAGAATGAATAAGATGCCAGCCTCTCCTTATTTTTGTTGTCTCTCGCATGATGTGGCAGCAATGAGTCAGTCTATCGGATTACACAGGTGGATATTCACGTCAACTGTCTTGCAGCAGCACAAGACAATCACTCCGATATCCGATTAAACAGGTATTGCAGCGCTTGAGTAGACATGCTTCTACCACAGCCAAAGCTTTTGGTCTACTCGGCACAGACAGTTGCTTACTTGCTATGGTCCAGTATTTTTGGGACACTGGCCCGAAGACCGAAGCTTGTCCATTGGCTTCACGTTCAGTATTTCCCTTCGTTGGCCGTAGCTGCTAAAGCGTAGCGCACTTGGGATTTTTTATAAACGACTCGAAGGAAAATGAACAGTTATCCCACAAATCCTCCCAATAAAGACCATTCTTCCTCAACATATTATTACTCTTCCTAGTATTAGCAGATCGAGAAGATAGGGCCGTACACTTGCATCTCCCACCGCAGGGCAATCAGCAGCACTTCGAGCATCCACATGTCCGATCCCAACACGGGATTGCTCTGCACTTCGCCTCCAAAATCCAGCATACAGTGCTGCCGATGCTCGCCAAATTGCTCAAACGTGATCCACGTATAATAGTCGATCCACTGCTCCAGGACACCCGGCGGCTGCGTATACGGAGCCAAAAAATTCCGGTCGAGTGAGTGCACGAGGATCGCGTAGCCGTCGGGGATCGCAAATCGCGACACCAGAAACAGCGATTTGACCTGCACACGGCCGTCGGGACTCGTCATCATGCGGAACATGATGTCGTTGTCGTCGTCGACGCGCTGGAGCGTAGCCATTTTCATATCGATAGACGGCGAGTAGAGTGTTGGTAGCCGCTTGGCCGACGCCAGCACGGGCCATCCACGCATCGACAATTCCAATGGTGTGATGCCGTGGAAAATCTTCTTAAGGGAAAACTTGACGCGGTCGCCGTTGCGCACGCGCTTGTCGCGCCACCCGAAAATGCTCACGCCGGTCGAGAGGAACGAGTGGGTCGCGCGGAACCGCTGCATGTCGGCGTACGTGGACCGCGCGATATCATGGCAGACGTCGACGCTCACGGGCGTCGCGAGCCGAGGCGTCCAGGACGGCTGACTCGGATCGTGGAGCGAGCTTTTCTGGAAAAAGAAATACTTTATTATATGAAGAAAAAGTAGACCCGCGAGAACAAGAAAATAATCATCACAAACCTCGTCGCCGCTCGAGTTGGACGTGAGTTCGTCGAGTTCGATCCATGACTTGAGTTTCTGTGCGTAGCGGTTGTACTCGGCGACGGCGACGGTCATGACTTCGTTCTGTGCGCGCAAGCGCTCCTTTATTTCGGAGATTTGTGTGTAGAGATCTCGCAAGCTGGCGCGCGACTTGTTGCTGCGGTGGTGACCGCTAAGTTGTGTGTGGCGTGTGGTCGGTGATTCCAACAATTCATCGAGCGTTTTATTTGTCTCGTTGGCGTTGGCGCCAAAGCCAATGATTGACGTTCCACTATAGGTGGATCGCTTTTGCGCGACTAGTGCATCGTACTGCTTTTCGAGCTGTCCCATTTCGCCCTTGAGCGTTTGTAGAACATTCTAGTCCACGAAGTTCCAACAAACCAACAAACCGTCGTGAATCAGCAAAGAAAGAAAGAAAAAAGTTAGACTCGCCAACGTCGTTTTCGAAAAATCACCAACTTCATCGTACCAGTTTCCGATAGTACGTACGCTTGACGTGCAACCGTTGACGCTCGCGCATCTCGTCTTTCGTCAGCTCCGCAAGCGGCGCTGGAAGCGGCGACAGCATCGGCAGCGCGACATCGATTTTCTTCTTTGGAGTTGACATAGTTCGTTTGAAATTCGCGTTGCGCGTTCCAACTTTGGAGTGTTAACTCGACCACCTCACGATAGCACCAGTGAGAGCGTGGGCTGAGCAGCGGCGGTAGCGATTTGTGCGCTGTTGTTTGCTGTGTGTCCACCTGCGGCGACCTTCTTTTGTTGGTGAGCTATCGAATGTTGGTCGCTCTTTCCGCAGCAGCAGTTTTGTTCAAGCTTCCCGCATTTCTAATCTGCAAACTCTTTTTGACCAGTCTGAGTACCGCTGGCTGTTGAAGATGTTATCCATTGGATAAAACAGTGATTATCAACTGGTGAGTTCGTGGACAGCAGTTGACAATCTGACTCCAGACCTCGTTAACCCAAACGTCTGCAATAACGTCACGTACGCCAGTCATGGGTACCAAGTAATAGAGCACGATATCAATATTCTCCAATTGAAATAGACCCCTTCGATCCTGGTTGAATTCATTATCTATAGGTTGACCTACTGTACAAATCTATTCACAACAGATAGAAAACATGGGTCCAATCACAATGTTCTCCCACCGCAGCATGATCGTGAGCACCTCCAGCATCCACGCGTCCGAACTGAGGATCGGCGTGACGCGCGTCTCGCCCCCAAAGTCCAGTTTACAGTGGGCGTCGGTGTCGCCAGTGCGTTCGAAAATGCTCCAGTTGTAATAGTCGATCCACTGCTCTTCGACCCCGGCTGGGGCCTCGCAAGGTGCAAGCCATTTCATATGGTCGATAGACCGCAAGATAGAAGTGTAGCCAAGTGGCGATTCAAAGCGCGAGACCAGGAACAGTGTCTTGACGAGGAAGCGGCCGTCGGCACTGCACATGATGCGGTATCGGATGATGTTGTCGTCATCCACGCGGTGCAGTGTGTAGGTCCGGACATTGAGGGTCGACGAATACAGCGACGAGAGATGGCTCGAGGTCACGACTGCCCAGCTGCGCAACGACAGTTCAAACGGCGTGATGTTCAAGAACAGCTTTTTCATCGAGAATTGGAACTGGTCGCCCTGCATGAGCCGCGTGTCGCGCCAGCCAAAGACGCTCTCGCCGGTGGTCATAAAGCCGTGTCTCTCCCGAAAGCTCAACATCTCTACAAACGTCGATCGAGCGATCGCTTGGCACTCTTCTACAGTGATCAGCGATCGCAGGGTGACCGGCGCTGATGATCCAGGAATTGGCCGCAGTAGTGACGTTGCATGTGACTACGGGATAGAGTACGTAAGCTTGATTATAGCACCAGAACGTTGTACCCACCCTTTCAGCGTCAGAGCTGTTATGTTTCTCCTCGGACACCAGGCACTGGAGCTCGAGCGCCAGTCGTTCATGGGCTTCAATGGCCGCACGTAACGCTCGGTTTTCAGCTCGGAGGTGGTGTCTCGACTGGCAAAGCCTCTCGTAAATTCGAGATAACTGTGCAGGCTGATGCGGCTGATCAAAAACGGCGAGGCTGATAGCCGCCAACGCCTCTGTGGGACTCTCTTGCCTGCAAGCGTATTCAGAGAGGCGCTGTCTGTACTCTTTCTCGAGTGATTCTACTTCGTCTCGAAGCCCTTGCATCAATTGCTTTGGCGGGAAAAAGAAAAGAAAGAATATAGTGAGCCCACCGGAGATGACACCAGAATAATAAACACCACACGAACAAAACACGGACGACTTTGCGATAGTACGTTCGCTTGACATGAAGCCGTTGGCGGTCGCGCTTCTCAGTGGCACTGAGCTTTGCCTCGATGGGCTCTAGCGTTGGCAGCGCTGCGCACTTGTCGCTTGCCATGCCGGAGAGCATGCGTCTTCCTGGAGTTGATCAGCTTGACGCTTTCGGTTAGTCGTCTGCTGACAGCGGACCGCTGATGGTTCCTTCAAAAAGGAAGGGGACACCCGACAACTTGAAGGTCGCTTAGATTGGCCAAAAATGAAATTCAGTCCGCTAAATCACCCAGAAACATACGGTAAACAGTTTTTTTAAGCGACAAAAAATCCTAGCACGAAATCCTTTTCTTTCATTTCAACACAACGAGAAGACTGGACCAGTCATCTTGCCCTCAAAACGCAAGATAATAAAGAGGATCTCAAGCAGCCATGTTGCCTGGGGCACGAGCGGGCTGATCTGGAGCTCGCCGCTAAACTCGATCTCACAATGCTCGCCATGGTCGCCGGCGACTTCGAACGTGACCCACGTCGAGTGCTCGACCCATTTCTCAATGGTGCCGACCGGCAGTTCGCTTGGTACGAGCCGAGTTGGGTCGATGGATTTGATACAGACCACAAAGCCATTTGGGATGGCGAAGCGCGTGACCATAAACAGTGTTTTGGCCAGGAGCTTGCCGTCCGGAGAGTCCATCAACCTAAACAGGATCTTGTTGTCGTCGTCGACGATTTGGATCGTCGAGAATGTGGCATTTGCCGATGCCGAAAACATAGTCGCGAGCGACTGGCACATGGACAAGACATTCCAACCACGCATCGACAATTCAAGTGCCGTGCGATTTTGGAAGACCTTCTTGAGAGAAAAGCGCACGCGGTCCCCCACCGGCAGTCGCTTGTCGTGCCACCCAAAGACGCTGTAGCCAGACGACACAAAGCCTCGGCTTTCACGATACTGCCACATATCGTCGTATGCCGTGCGTGCAAATGCTTGACAGAAGTCGAGAGTCACAGGCTCGAGCAAGATGGCATTTCGATACGCGGCGGCCTCGTTGTTGGAGGACGATATGGTCTCGTCTGACTCTGTGTAGATGGTGAGCTTGTGTGCAAAGCGTTGGTACTCGGCGATGGCATCGCGCGTAGCTTCATTCTCGGCCACCAGTTTTTCTTTGATTTCCGAAATCTCTGTGTAAAGGTCTCCCAACAGCAAATTGTCGGTGCAAGTGTTGGCGAGAACATCGCCAACGTTGGCGTCATAAAAGCTGTCGTACAACAGATCCGGATCGAAAAGAAAGTTGGTGTCGGCTGTCAAGTCGGCATTCGTGAGAAAGTTGGTGTTAGGCGACGTCGGACAGAAGTGGTTTCGTGTGACGTCTTTCTTCTGCGCGACAAGTCGTGCGTACTCTTGTTCGAGATTGCGCACACGATCGCGTTGGTTTTGCATTTCATTCTGGACATTCCATGTGCTTGTCAGATCAAAAACAATACCCACTTTTGCTGTACCAACCAACGTACCAACTTTTTGTAGTACGTGCGTTTGACGTGGAGGCGTTGCCGCGCTTTGCGCTCGTGTTCATTCTGCGGAGCCGAGAGTGGCTCAAGTTGCGGTGGCACCTTGGCGCGTCGTGGCCCCATGAATACCGCTCTCAAACAATGGTGCGGTTTGGTGGAAGCAATAGTGCGAGTTCCACCAAAATCTCCATGCCCGCTTCAATCAATCGCTCCAACCGAATCGCTCCAGAATCGCACCACCTGTATTTGACCAATCATAAACCTATATGAAGTATCAAATGACAGCCTATAGGGTTGCTTTTAAGGGATAGGGGTTTCTGTTCGTCACCTCATGCAATTATTATCCAATGAAAAATCTGGGAACGATTCTTGTGCATTCTTGAAATTTGTCCTGATCGTCCACCACTCAGCTTTGTTGCCATCACTCAATTCTGATTCCAAATGGAATGAGACAGGGTTCAGTGGAATATTACGGCTCTAGAGTAGTTCTTCTATTTGTAATTTCTAGTCTTCTCGGCCCGATGCTGTATGAGAAGTAAACCACTCAACCCGATTGTTGTTCTCCGATGTAATTGTACATTGCGACAGAATTGTTGCGGCCTGTTAGAGGCCGATGATTGAGCAGCGTGATCCATCCGACGTGAGAGTGTGACCAGAGAGAGATTTGGACGAAACGACATCGATCTAAAACAACGCTCACTGAGCTGAAGTACTATGCAGCAACTTCAAAAGGGTGGCTTTGCAACTCACACCCACTGCGGGCTTCGTACGACGCAATTGGCGTCCATTCCGAAGAGTCGGCTGGGGAGTGTTCGGTCGCGCGTTGTCCACTCTTGAGTCAGCGAGGTGAACCGTCACGGCGGGGAATGGCTCGACATTGTTGACCACTGGAAGCGCCACCCGCGCAAGATTCTGCAAGGTACAAGACCAAACAGACACAAACCGCCCGCGAAGCGGACGGCACTCGGCTAGTTATGATCATTATCTCAATCAATCATCGGCCTCTAACAGGCCGCAACAATTCTGTCGCAATGTACAATTACATCGGAGAACAACAATCGGGTTGAGTGGTTTACTTCTCATACAGCATCGGCCGAGAAGACCGGAGATTACAAATAGAAGAACTACTTTAGAGCCGTAACACTCCACTGAATCCTGTCTCATCCTGTTTGGAGCTTCGAAATGATCTGAAAGAAAATTGAGCGCACGGATTGGTTAAAACCTGCCTTAACCAGAGTGCCAGAATCCAATCTCACAAAACACGATTATTATATAAACAAGTCTGCAAGATCCTTGTTCCTCGTTTTGGCAAATTTGGAACTTCAATTTGATCACCATGCTCTCCCAGTGTAGCAGCCTGAACATCACTCGAGCATCCACACATCCCAGCCAGCAACAACGTTTCGCTGGACTCTATTATCAGAGCCGGCGGCACTATCGTCTGAATCCCCTGGGATTCAAAAGTTGCATATCGTAGTGATCCACATCGAAGCAGGTGCTTTCGTCCTCTTGAAGTATGATACTTCGTATCCAGTGAACTTGCCGCCGAGTTTGCCTGCGCAAGCTACTTCAAAGTATTTCAGTAGACAACGTCCAGAAAGCGACAGTCACATTGTCGGAATGTTCGTTGTGGAGCTCTCCGCGTGGCTACACTTTGAGCGTGAGTGCTGGTCTCACACGCAGAGTGTTGGTGTCTCAAACCCAGACTCTGGGATTCCTCTCTCTTATGTCGCGTCTGCCCTGCCCTGCCCTTGCCAGATTGGTGTTGCCTTTCCTTTTACATACACAACTTAATTTGCATCTAGAGCATCCAACCACCTCCCCGACGCGAGCATATTGCCAAGAGAACCAGTCACGATGACGCCTTCAAGTCCCTGGAACGTACCAGCCGCAACGGCGACTTCACCCGCCCGCTTGTCTCCTACCGTTGGCGCACGCAAGCCGACGCTTCAAGAAATCATGGACGAAGAGTTTGCACGACAGTTGTACGATGATGAAATGCGGGCGATCGAAGCTTTCGCTACGACCGACAGCGAGACACCAAATATCTTCATCGAACTCGAGGAAAAACCAAGCGGCCGTGAGCTGTTTAGTGCTGACTCGTTTGACGGTGAAGAAGAGAGCGATCTATCCCACTACGTATCCATTCCCAAGAAAATTTCGGACGCTAGCACCACCTCTAAACTCAAGCCTCGCTTTGATCGCTCGGTGCCCGTCGAAGGCACCCACAAAGGCTTCAATTCAATCCGCGAATCGTTCCGGCGATGGGACAAAGACCAGCGTCACGGCCATGGCAGCGGCCGTGTCGAAGCCGCCAAGTTTGCAACGCAGGACGCCGTACTGGACGAACGCACGACCCTTCTCCTGCAAAAAATGATCAACCGTGGCGAGCTGGACGAAGTCTATGGCTGCATGCAGAGCGGCAAAGAAGCCAATGTATATTTTGCCATGGGCACCGACCCAGAGACTTTGCGCAAGCGCGAGTTCGCCATCAAGATTTTCAAGACCACACTCAATGCGTTTGCGAACCGCAAAGACTACATTACGGGCGATCGCCGCTTTGACTTGGCGTTTCAGAAAAAAGATCGTCGCCGGCAGATCCACGAGTGGAGCGAAAAGGAATTCCGGAACCTCTCCCGCGCCAGCAAATATGTCCACTCGCCCGAGCCCCTGCTGTTCAAAGACCATGTGGTGGTCATGAGTTTCATTGGCAATGCGGCTGAGGGCTTGCCAGCACCGACGCTTAAGGAGGTCGCCTCCAGTATGACTGCGAGCCAGCTGATCCACGCCTACACGGATCTCCTCAGTGCCACGCGCACGCTGTTCCAACGCGCCAAGCTCGTGCATGGCGACCTCAGCGAGTACAATGTCCTCTACCACAAGCACAAGTGCTGGCTCATTGACTTTGGCCAGGCTATGGACCAGACGCACCCCGAGTTTCTCGTCTATCTAAAGCGCGACCTCACCAACCTCCATCGGTTCTTCCACAAACGCGGATTGCCAGATGCGAGTGTAGAATTGGAAGCTGACGAAGGGTTGGCGGGTGTGCTGACCATCGATGAAGCTTTTGAGTGGGTCACAGCCGTGAAAGACAGTGAGGCCGCGGCTGTCCTGGCCACGTACCCCACGCTCAAAGCGTTGTTGCGATCGAAAGAGTAGACATGCAGACTTCTATACGTTTTGAATAGATTCTCGAATTCTCTCAAACTACCGCGAGAGCCACGGGTGTTTGCGGGCAAATATAAAGTAGAGACCCATGTAGGCAACGCCAACACCCAGCAAGGAATAGCGGAAGAGCTCTTCCCTTGCCAGTTTCGAGCGGACAGTGGGCATCACGTGCGCCATGCTCCACAACGCCACTGAAATCACAAAGCTCCACAGGCCATTCACGAGTCCTTCGAGGAAAAACTGCTTGCGGCCGCTGGGGTGGATGAGGTAGACGCCATAGTGGGGGTGGGCATAGAACGCCGGCACGCCGTGGATGATCGAGTGGAAGAGACCGCTGAGGGACACGTAGAGCACGCCTTGGGCGAGCACGAGCCACGTCACGCGGCTGCAAAGGAGCGTGAGCACCGCCACACGGTGCTCCACGACCATTAGCATGGCGTACGCAATAATGGCGACGAAGGGGAGGGCGTTGAGAAGGGTCGCAGCGAGCGAGTCCTCCAGCGCGGCCACAGGCTGAGGTGGTGACGTGGAAGTGTTGGACGTGGGGAATGAAATCTCGCTTTGAGCAAAGCAGCGACGGAGAAAGCTCGCAACGTTGTGGCCGACCCACGTGGCGTCGATGGCGGAGGGGAATGATAGGAAATTGGTCTGGGGATGTGGAAAGCGTTGGAGCTGGCCAGTGGAGCGTGGGGGGAACCACATGAGCGACGGTGTGGACGGGACGCGGTGCTGTAATACCATGAGTTAGTAGTTGTAAGCAAAGTGAGGGAGGAGTAGTAATACCAGTGCAAACGCCTTGGGAAGCTGGGTCTTGTGGATGTGGACGACGGGGAGAATGGTCGACGATGGAAAGCCCTTGGCGAGTACCACGGCCTCGAGATGGGCTGTCACCGTTGCTGTGTGCTCTCTATCATTACCAAAAGTCATCAGTTTTCATTCCTCTTCCCTCCTATTGTTGGGGATCTCCCTTACCGTTGCAGGCGGCATCGCGCTATTTCCTTTTGGTCTGCACTGCCGTCTTCGTTGGCGTCCGTTTCCTCGTCACAGGTACCGCTATCATCCGTGAAGAAGACGACAAACGGCGTCGTGCGAGTAGGCGACATGAGATGCTCATAGTAGCGCTGCCACACCCAGTCGCGGTCGATCACTACAGCGACTTGGTCAGTTGGAGAGAAGACGCTCGCGAACGAAGATCGCAGAACGTCGCTTGTAGCGATCCGATCAGCGTGGAAGAAGAAAGGATCAGTAGATGATTGAACGTCTAAAGCAGGGAGGGTATCCTGCGTGGCATCAGCGTGTCGGAAGAGTACACAGACGTTCGCGACGGCGAGGAGCAAGCTCAATCCTACCATCTTCGTCTCGTGCCTCAAACTCGAAACAAACGCGCTGGAATGACCCGAGTATCATACAATGGAGGGTACATAGTCGATTAAAGGGGGGCAATGGCCGTGACTACCGAGTAGTCAGAATGCAGTGCTGGCGCCTTGGAACGGAAATTTGGACGTGCGCATATTGGGAGCACGAGTGACGCACCGGGAATCAACCGGATTCTCTGGATCCAAACGATGGGAACATTGTAAGCTCCAATATGTACTGTGCCTAATGTCCCACGTCATAGTAAAGCCCCAGAGACTACTGCGGGCCAAAGTCAAATATGCAGTCACAGTCTGTGGCTGCAAATTTTCGACTCACGCGTCTCCCGAATGCCAGACTACAGCGTCGGAAATATGTTTTAGCTTCTGTATAGTTTTCGTCTCACGCGGCCCATACTGTACCGGAAACTCCACAGTTCTGTTCTGCGGGTATACAAAGTAGTGTCTTCTCCCAAGACGAGATGTTCTGCAGAAGCGAAAATAGTTCCAAGCAGGAAAGAAGGTCGCGTCATACCCACACGAATGAAATCCAGTTTGCGCGAATCTTTTCGTATCATCTTGCGGGCGAGGCAACAGGACTGTAACGAAACAATGAAGAGCTGCAGTTAATGCGCGTTTGGGTTCTGATCCAGCCCCCTTTTCTGTGATCTGCGCACGCATTGTTCCAACGAACGTTTCAGTTTTCCGGATCAGGTTGCTTGGGGTCCGTCCAAGCATCCGATCCTTCGTGCACGGTGGTTTCAGTTTCAGGTGGGCATTCGCCATTGCGATCACTGATTGGAAAAAAAGCCAACTCGCTGATGGGCAATCTACTGTATAACGGCCGACCCTTTGATGGGTGAAGCGACCAATCAGAGGCGGATGACGTCGCCTTGGCCTGGCAACTTCAGAAACGAGAGTGAAGATGAAGAGTTCACCTGATGCTCTGACTCGCCAATTCTTGCCTGACCAGCAAGAGTTTTGGACGGTTAATAAACGATGCCGAAACCAAGGCCGAAGAGGGAGCTAATGCCTGGTTCTCGACTCGTGATGGAGCGCTGCTCCGCTGTTGAGGTCGACAGGTTTGTTCGCACACGCTGAAATGTGATTGCGTTCCGTACATACCTGCAGCACCGAATCACTAACATTAGTAGCCTGCCGAGTTTAGTCCAACACGTTGGACAGACTGAACCTCCCCATTACATCCCAGCGACCATGCAAACTTGCTTCGTGTTGGCCATCATCGATGGACAACAACAACTTCAGGAAACGTGTGTGAAGAAGGAGGCGCTTCAAGGTGAGGCGTTGTGGGAAAAGGTCAGGTGGAGGGGTCCTCATAGAACCAGCTTCTGGGTGTTGATGGTGAAAGCATGAAATCGAAATGCCTCGGTTTAGAACCAGAATTTTTATGAATTCTAGATTTTCTCAAACGTTGGTGGCTCTGCTGTTCTTGGGCTTGGTCGTCACAATTTCATTGGCTCGGGCAGTTTGGTGGATATCGGTCTGACATCATGACCCGTGAAAGAAATAGTCGAAGCTTGCTGACTGCCACGCACGTCAATCACTTGCCAAAAAGCGTTGAACCTCAGTAGTAAGGTTTTTTCTCAGATTAGACGGCACATTTTTTTCTGAATATACAATTTTCGCTGGCTTTGTAGTCTTCTGCCTGTGGTTCCTGAGAAAAAACTACAGTTTACGGCCACAGGCACACACCAATCATGATACGGTGCAGTAAACGAGAAGAAAACCCAAAGAACTGGACACAATTTGTGCTGTTTTTGGTGCTCACAAACGAGAAGAAAGAAATGCGCAAAGAACCAGCTTTCTTGTGAACAGTGTGTGCACCGACCAACCGCCAGCGCAGGACTGGCGTGTTTCGGCTGTTGTCTTTCTCGGTTTTGTGTTTTCCTTTTTTTACGTTTTTGCGCCGGCGGCCCACTCAAGTGTTGGCGCTACCTCTGGCCAGCATTTCGAAAGCACACGGTGGACCTGTGCGTGTGTGCTTCCCAGAGGGAGAGAGAACGTGAGAAAGAAACCTTGTCATTTCCAGAATCCGCGTGCGTGTGTGGGGTATCCTCGCTCGCGTCTCCGTCTCCTTCCCCTTCCCCGCGTGTCTGTCGGCGCGCGCAGCAGTCGGCTGCGTTTGCTGTGAGTTTGGGAGAGAGAGAGGGAGAAGAGAGAGAGCCGTAGTCCGTATGATGCGCGATATCTGTGCGCGATTCAAGTACAGCGAGCGAGACGCCAGTGGCGGAGGTGGAGGCGGAGGCGGCGGCATCTGTGCGTCCCCCGTGTCGCCAGCCGTGAGCACACCAGGATCGTCCATGACCGACCGCGAACGTAGCGGCAGCGAGGCCAGCGTCGACGACGACTGCGCCACCCTCTCAACATCCATCCTTACCGCCCATGCAACCCGTCGACCAACCATCCAACATCCAACGATTTCCGCAAATCCAACAATTCCTACGATACCAACAAATGGACGATCGCTACCAACGCCAACGCCCATCGACTGTCCACCGCGTGAACTCATCCATCGGAATCTCCGCCGCTACCACCGCGAGATCGAAGCCGGGCGTCTCGATTTATCGGCCGTTGGCGCGCGCATCCGCGACGACCTCGCACCGTACACGGTGCTCAAGCTCGGTGGCTTTTCGTTGGGCAATGTCGCGCCGAAATTGTTGGCGAATGTGCTCGTCGAGACGACGAATCTCCGGACGTTGGATTTGGGGTTTAACCGCATCAATGACCGCGGCGCAACGCTGCTCGCGACCGCGCTCGAGCACAACACGTCGCTCACGAGTTTGTACCTCAGCGGCAACGATATTGGTCCGGCCGGTGCCCACGCGTTGGCGTCGGCACTGATCCACAATACGACCTTGCAGAGTCTCCACTTGAGCGGCAACAACATTGGTGAAGCCGGTGCGATCGCGTTAGCACGGGGCTTGGAGCAGAACCAAGGCTTGCGGTCGCTCTATATTGGGACTAACGGCATTGGCGGCGGCGCCGGGCTGGATCGGCTCGCACGTATGCTCCAGGTCAATCGGCACTTGGAAGAACTCACACTAGGCCAAAACAAAATTGGGTCCGTCGGGCTCGCCCACCTCGCGGCGGCGTTTGCGACAGGAAAAGTGCAGCTCACGACGTTGGAAGTTGGCAAGAATGGCGTGGGGGCCGACGGCGTGATCGCACTGGCCAAGGCACTGTGTGCACCCATCCCGAATCGGCTCCAGAACCTGTACCTCGATAATAATCCACTGGGCGATGTTGGCGCCGGTGCCTGCGGCGCACTGCTCGCCAAGAACGCGACGCTCCGTGTGTTGGATCTGAGCTACACGCAAATGTCGCTGTTGGGACTACGGGACCTCAGCACCGGTCTCTCGTACAGCACGTCGTTGCTCTGCTTATTGTTGGACGGTCACGACTGGGCGAGCACGCAGTACATGAAGAAAACCAACGGTCTCCACGGCATGTCGCTTTCGACCAAAGGCGCGACCAATTTTGCGGCATCGTGTCTCGCGGGTGCCGTGAGTGCCAACGCTAAGTCGGTGCTGTACAAACTCACCGGCGTGGACCTCACGCTCGTGGTCGCGACGCTCTCGCTGAGTCAGGAAGACAAGGCGTTGTTAGGTGGTGAGATTGACGCATCGATGGTCGGACGTAGTACGCGGCCGCTGGATTTGGTGACGCGCAACGAACGTATTCTGCGATTTATGCAAGAGCAACGCGTTGCTGTCAATAGCACCAACAAGCGCAAGAGCGACCAGGTCGAGCGGACACAGGAGCCTCAGACGAGTACAACGGACTCAATCTCAGCCGTCGAAGGTGAAGTTGACGCTCACGCCGAGCCACGGCTACAGCGTCGTCGTACGAGTTCAGAAAATTACCAGAACTTGACCGTTGACACAGCTGTGCCGTCACGGCCTCCGCTTCGACCCACGGTGACGCCGACAGCAGCAGCGACACCAGTACTCCCTCATCGGCCGGGCTCGGCGCCGGGGTCCCGATCGTCGCTGCTCATGCGCAACCCATTGCCGCGCCATCCGTCGTGGTCGACCGAGAAGCGGTTGTCGCTCAAGAGTCCGCGGTACGAAAGCACGATGGAAGTGCAAGTGCGCAAGGTCATGGGTGAAATTGCTAAGCTGCCATTTGATGCCGATGAGTACGCGGCCCTCCAAACGTACTACCTCGGCGGCTGCCACGGCCCGAAAGAAGCAGATATCGCTGCCGCTTCGACTCTACCCACCGAAACAGGGGTCTCCAGCAGCAGTCCAAGCAGCAGTGCGACTTTGCTTGGTCCAGTAAAAGCCGCCGACGAAGTGCCATGCCCTGCGTGCCGATCCAGTCGACTGGCCCAATATCCTGAAAGCATGGTACGTCCTCCCTGAGAATTGATTCTGTTATGGTGTCCATCCACTCACTGGATTCTGTATAGATTATCAAGTCTCGCATGGAAACCAAGCCCGATGCGGACAATTCGATGCTCGTGCTGCTGCGGCAGCTGCACTACCTTGTTGGTGTGTTCCAGAACATTGACAACCCCGAGCCCCGTATCGATGCGATTTTGGCGTCGATGCACGCAGCCTCGTCCTCGGAGTAGACGACTGACAGTCTCTCACGTTTAAGAGACTTATTGCCTGGCGACAAACAACGCTCCTGTTTATCGCCAACCTCGTCAACACATCTGGCGAGCCAGGAGCATTGACCACACCATAGACAGCGACCTACCAGTATTTAACCCTCTCATCGAGAGAGGGAGCATTCCTGTCCCCTCCTCCCCCGTGCCGTACACACGTCAACGTGTGGTACCTCCCCTCCCATCACCCATATCCAGAAGGCTAATAGAATCTACCAAACCATGTCCATAGTACATGTCGCGTCTATCTTCTTATCGTCTGTCCTAGCTAACTCCGCGATGCAAACGTCTTAAGCGTCTGGATGATCTTCTCGGTCGAGTCAAGCTCGGAACACATTTCCACTTTTGTCGGCTACACAAGCTTCTCGTCGACCGCAAACACTTCGCGAGACGCTCTTTATGACCCGCATCAAGCGTGGTCAGGGTACAGTATTCGACCAACTGACGGACTCGACTTCAAAATTGCATTCGCCGGCATAGACCCGCCTGTACCACTGGCGTTTAACGTCTGGTATTTGTCATGGAACTCATTGAAGCGGCCTGGCCAATCGCCATATCGTGCAGCTTGTGCACAAGGGAAGCAAACTTTCGAGTCTCCGGCGCCGACTCGGTCATCGAGGTACTGAAGCACCATATCAATGTGCGTGGCCAGTGATCTTTTGCTGATGGTAGAGGGGAGCGAAAATGGTTTTATTGGTCTAGTACAAAAGAGTTTTGATCCTCATGTGGCCGTCAGTGTGCTACTCTGAAGCTCTCGTTCGAAACGCGAAATACATAAAACGAATATCTCAGTTTCTAATTAAATACACAATTGCGAATGATGCTCACTTCTGAATTTCATGCATCTCAAGCGCGCGGATCGCATCGTCTACTGTAGCGTACTCGGCGCAAATCTCTTCGACTTGGGCAGGCGTGAGTTGGGTTTCTTGCGTGCTGGCGTCCACCGATTTTCTCTCGGCTTTTGTCAGTCGGACGTTGAAGTAGTACTCGAGCATCTCGACCACTTGTGGTGCCGCCATGGGTCCGAGCAAGAGCTGTGCGTTCACGCGACCGGGGCGGATTAATGCCGGATCCAGTTTCTCTGGATGGTTGGTCGTCATGACCACAATGCGTCCGGGGCAGTCGATGACCCCATCTAGTACATTCAATAGTCCAGACAAGTTGAGCTTGTCGCCCTCTTTCTCGGCTGCCGTAAGCCACTTGCGACGTCCCGACTTCGCAGCACTACCACTCATCTCCTGATTGTCATCGTTCTGTCGTGCATGCACCACCGAGGCACCAGCACAGTCAATGTCTTCCATGACAAACACCACGTCCTCGAAATCCAGCACAATCGGCGTCTCGCGGCCTTCAATCGGAAAGCGCAGATCAAACATGGCGTCCATAAGCTCTTGATTGGTCTGAATCTTGGCCAATGAGATCGATACAATATGCCGCTTGGTATGCTGGGCAACTGCTTTGATAAGACTTGTCTTGCCGGTACCTGGTGGGCCGTACAGCAGTAGACCAAGCTTGTAGGGAAAGCCCTTGACGGCAAACTTGCCTTTGCGCTGGGTAAAGTTGTCGAGCAAGTGGAGCACACGTGGCTTGGCGTGGAAGAACAAGTTTCGAAACGACTTGTCATCACCCAATGGGTATCGTTTAAACACCAACTTCTTAATGGTCGTAGCTGCCGCACTCTTGTCGCCGCTGTCGGATCCGTCGCCGCCCGCTGGCTTTGTCTGCTCTTGAATTGTCTGGACAAACATATAGCGCGTCGTGTCCAGTGCGCTCTTGAGAATCTGGCGCTTCTTGAACTCAAAGAACGCGTCGTAGACTAGTCGATCGATGGCTTCCGACGCGTCGGAACGCTTGCTGCGTAGACGGAACGTCATGGTGATGCGCCGCATGTACGGGTCGATCTGCTGCTCCTCGTCCAACGAGTCGCCATTGCCCACGATCACGTACTGGAAGAACACCCCTGGTGCGACTTCGGCCCACGTCTCGGCAGCAGGTGTTGCAGCCACGCGCAGCTGCAAGAGCTGCTCGTACGTGTACTCCTTTTTGGTGTAGTAGTCATTGTCCTCCTCCTCATCGCCATCTTTATCGTCGTTGTCTGTGTCGCCATCGCTCATGGTCTCTGACTTGTCGACAGTGTCATTAGAATTGTGGGCCACTAGCTTGTCGTCAAGCGGCTTGACCAAGAGCTGGTACATAGTATTAGTGCGGTTCGCTTCGAGCTGCATCTTGTCGGCAAGGTGCTCAGCGATCGCGCGTTGGAGCATGTGATTGAGCCGGTCGGTTTGTGATACCGTCGCTCCCCACATCGTGACGTCGGATGTGGCCGCAATCTCGCGCACAACAAACCCTTTGTCTGGATGACCCATGACTAGCACCTTGGTCTCGCGCAGTGCGCGCCGTAGCAAGCGCGGCGTGAGCGCCACGTGCACAGCCAGAGGGATCGCGACGTAGAGCAGCGCCTCAACGTATCTGTTGGAATGGAGACGCATTTGCTGTGAATCAACTGGGAGAGGAGAGGGAGATGATGAAGTGATGTGAGGATCAGTGGAGGAGGAAGACTGAAAGCGTACCCAAGGCTCTCCACCTGCAATCCTTGAGTTGTGACCCTGACACGGATTTCTCACGAAGCAGTCGGTTCGCGAAATCACAGCAAGAGTGATGGTGGACTCAGTCACAAGTGAGACTTCCGTTCATGCATCAGATCAAAACAAGGTAGATTCGTCACCATTTTGAACTGTCAAGATTCGCAAACGCACCTTGTTTTGTAAAACAGAAAGCACGAGCGAATTCGGCACTTTGACCCAGCTGGTGTGAGTGTAGGTCTCACCACCATGTTGGCTAACACAAGAACACCACCAATAGCACTCGGCACCCACCGTTGCTCTCACTTTTTCAGTTGCCAGCTTCTCCTCGCCCTCTGGATACATCATGCCTTCGTTGGTCGCAACGGAGATCGGCATCATGAAGGCGCTCCACACGGGCGACCCCGTGCGTGACCTCGCGCTGTGTGCGGCCGTACCGTTGGCGCTCGACCGTCTGCGCGAGGCGCCGGACACGATCGCATCGTTGATCGACACAGCCAAGGAACGCATGGGCGATCTACTCGCTGGTGGCCGCACTTACACGACCCACACTGTTGAACTGCTCGAGTACGGCCACGACAGTGGCACGCACATCAAGGAGCTGGACGAACACGACCACCGAGCCTTACTGTTCAAGGCCGTAAGCATGTACGTTGCCGACCGCGTGAGTCTTGCTGGACAGTGCGGACGCTACAGTCTCTTTGCAACTGCCGAGACCAATAGCCTCGAGGCTTCGCTGCTGGCGGACCCGCGACTGGCCCAACGCCAGCACTCGCGAATCACACACGCTGTGGCGAGCAACCGTGAACTCACGCAACTCGACGTGCTGCCGCTACCACCGATCGGACTGTGGATTCCTATGGACAAACACCTCGAGCTGCAGTACACGGAGGTCAACATGGAAACCAAGAAAGGTCGTGTCCGCGTGGTCCGGAAAATGTTTGTGTTTCGATCTCGTGCAGCAGATGCACCACTAAAGATCCGAACATTTGTGGACCAAGCATTTGCAAACTATTTGGAAATTGAGAAACGCAAGTTGGAGAGTGACGAAAAGCGGTATCTCTACGTGCGGAACACGAGTGTGCCTGCGAGTGAAAAAAGCAAGGACGACGGCGACGACGAGACCTCGACCGCCAAGAAATCCGCACCGCCGTACAAGCGGTACGCACTGGGCGAAGAAAAGACGTTTGACACGGTCTTCTTCAATGAAAAAGCGCAAGTCCTTAAATTGCTAAGCGACTTTACGCAGCGCAATGGCAAGTTTGCGATCGAAGGTTTCCCCAACAAGCTGGGGCTATTGCTGCATGGGCCACCGGGCACGGGCAAGACCAGTCTCATCAAAGCGATTGCCCAGCACACCAAGCGCCACATTGTATCTATCTCCCTGGCCAAGATCCAGACCAATCAGGAGCTCC
>JAADVD010000197.1:0-52858 GCA_023334535.1 Pythium vanterpoolii | reverse complement strand
CTGTATTGTACAATACTGTACGGACAACGTCGCTGGCCGGGTTCTCCAATCGCCCTCACGCTCTCTCGCATCGTCTTCTCTTATGGGAGCGAGTCGCTCGGGCGCTTGATAATCACCGTCTTGTGCTCAAGGTAGCTGCGCAGCCCGGGCTCGCCATTCTCGCGGCCAATGCCCGAGTCCTTGAAGCCGCCAAACGGCGTGTTGGCATCAAAGACGTCGTACGAGTTGACGTAGACTGTCCCGGCACGGAGCGCGTTCGAGATCTTGATTGCATTGTCCAGACTCGCGGTCGAGACACCAGCGCCCAGCCCATAGTGCGAGTCGTTTGCGCGTTGGATGACTTCGTCAATGGTCTTGAACTTGAGGATACACATGACCGGTCCAAAGATCTCTTCGCGTGCGATCGTCATGTCGTCCGTGACATCGGCAAACACGGTCGGCTCGATAAAGTAACCTTTAGTACCCACACGCTTGCCGCCCGTCAACAGCCGCGCACCTTCGTTCTTGCCAATGTCAATATAGTTGAGGATCTTGTCAAACTGTGTCTTGTCGACCTGCGGCCCTTGGTCGGTCTTGGCCGCAAACGGATCGCCGACCTGGCGGGCCGCCGCGGCTTTGACCGAACGCCGAATGAATTCGTCGTAGATTCCTTCTTGGACATAGAGCCGCGAGCCGGCAATGCAGCACTGCCCTTGGTTCAGGAAGAGCCCGACCTGCGAGGTCGCAATGGCCTGGTCAATGTCGGCATCGTTCAAGATGATGTTGGCCGACTTGCCGCCGAGTTCGAGCGTCACGCGCTTGATGTTCTTCGCATGCGACGTGCGCATGATCTCGTAGCCAATCTCGGTCGAGCCCGTGAACGCAATCTTGTCGACGTCCGGGTGCTGCGCAAGGTGCTTGCCGGCGCCAGGACCTTGGCCGGGGACAATGTTGACCACACCCGGTGGGAACCCAGCTTCGACAATGAGCTCCCCAAGACGCAGTGCCGTGAGCGGCGTCTGCTCGGCCGGTTTGAGAACGATCGTGCAGCCGGCCGCTAGCGCTGGCCCAAGCTTCCACGCGGCCATAAGCAATGGAAAGTTCCACGGAATGATCTGCCCACAGACCCCCACGGGCTCTTGGCGCGTGTAGCAAAAGAACGGTCCTTCAATCGGGATCGTTGCGCCGTGGATCTTGTCGGCCCACCCGGCGTAGTACCGCAAGGTCTTGATGACAAGGCCAATGTCGACGTTCTTGGCGACGCTGCACGGCTTGCCATTGTCAAGGGCTTCGAGCGCACTCAGTTCGTCAATGTTTTTCTCAATCAAATCGGCGAGCTTGTAGATGAGCGCGCCGCGCTGGCACGCCGCCATGGTGCGCCACGGGCCCGTCTCAAACGCCGCGCGCGCGGCCGCGACTGCAGCATCAATATCGGCCACACCGGCTTCGGCGACTGACGTGATCTTCTCTTCGGTCGCTGGGTTGAACGTGTCAAACGTTGCACCGCTGACCGCCGGCACAAACTTGTTGTTGATCAGCAAATTGGTCTGCCTGACCTTGACGTGCGACGTCGCAAACGTACGCAGCTGTGCGGTTGCGACGGACGCCGCTGGGAGCGACTTGAGCGACTGCGCCGAGGCCGTGCGGGCCGCATGACGAAACACTTGGCGCTGCATGGTGGGAGGTACTGAGGATGAGAGGGAAAGAGCGAGCTGCGCGGCAGCCGGCGAATTCGCGAATGAGCAGAATGCGAGGGAAGGAAGTGAAAGCGCTTAGTAGCGGAGACCAAGTTGGAGGGAAGAGGAGCGACTACTGGAAGGGCCAGCTGAAGACAAGACCCACCGCGAGTTGAAGACCAATCGCCAGTGCCACTGGCACTGCAGACTGCAGTGCAATGGCCCACACTCGCAAGACAAGTCAACATGAGCTGCCTCAGCATCGCTGGCTGGCCGCACAGGATTTTTGGGAAGCGCATGGGGGATCCCGCCTGTCTGGTCTTCCTTTCGAAAATCAGGGGATCAACTATCCAATCTTCAAGTTGCGTAATTGAGCGATTCTGTTAACATAGTACATCTGTTCTTGTGATATAAGGATAATCAGTACATCCACCGTGCCATGTTGGGTGATTTCATTTTCGTGTACAAATGGCGTCGGCTTTGTGCACAGTGTACCGGTCAGTGCGTATCTTTGCGTCCTTCACCACACAGTTTCGAGGACCAGAACAGACTCGAAGAAGCGCCTCAGCGATGGAGTCTCTATCTCCACTAAAAATCAGTGCAAGAGCGTAATCACACCACATGCAGCGGTGCCTTTGAACACTTCCGTTCTGGTGTTTGGTGTTCCGAGAAGAGAAGCGCTTACTTGTGATCTGCTCCACGTTTCTACAACAATTCGCATTTTCAATAACGAACCGGCTACTGACTCTGGCAGCGAATGATCTCCTAGAAAGCGGCTCCGCTCATATCCCTCAGGATACCGATCTGTGATGCTGTGTGCTCGCTCACATGGAAGTAGGATACCAGTGGTGCCACGGTATGATGTGGCGAACGTAGACATTGTACAGAACGAAGGGATCTTTGTGGGTCGACTGGTGTTGGCTGATTTGGTCCAGGTGTTCTTGATAAGAGGGTCTCAAAGTCCGGATCAGACAGCTCGTCATGTGGTGTTTCCAATTCGTCCAACAAACCACGACGAATTTGTCTGCGATTCTCTTGTTGACTCGTGCTCCTCATAGTCCAGCGGTCCAGCGCGATGCTGAATTCGTCCAGTTGCGCTGGCTCAGCTGGATTCATGTTGAAGTGGGATGGGGGAACGATGACCAACGCTTCATGTCCGTTGGTACAGTCTACAGTGCTTCAAAATACAGTCCAATAGTGCCACGTCGGCGCGTCACTACTATTGCTGCTGTCAGCTAGCTGAGTCGGCTGACTGACAGCAGCAAAGAAGCGCAGCATTTGATGGCTGGTTTCTCTCTTGGTAGAAATTGCACCGGAATGGCGAGGGTGCTTTTCCAATTTATTGTGTGGCCATACGATACGGGTTTGGTGGGTGGTTTTCCCACCAACCCGTCGTTTCCCTTCAAGTCGTTGCAAAGTGACTGCTGTGATATTGGAGTGCGTATTTGCTGATCATGAAATCACTTCGTCGCGAGCGTGCGGCGGTGACGGAGGATGCACATGCAGTTACGGAAGTTTCACTTTATCCTGCAGGAGTAAGAAACAAATAGTCGACTGCCACTATGCAGCCGTGTTGGTGCCTATGTGCCTCCATTCTTTGATGAAGCGAGGAATTCGCGCTTGATCCTCAGGCATCTATCTGATCATCACACTGAGAGCAACTTCAATTTGATCACGTTCGGCTCACTGTTAAGTACCTTGTTTTGGCACTTACTCATTCCTTCTACCTCAATTGGACCAAACAAACTTCAACTTGACTGATACCTCAGAATACAAGACCGTCTATTATTCGTAGTGCTCTTCCGCAAACGTCGTCTCTACAGTACATCCCTCCCATGGCCACGCTTTCCCTTGGCGACTTGCCAGTCCCATGGAAAATGAACTTGGTCAGAGCTACGCCCGCGACGTCCGCTTCGCCACGTGGAAAGATGAGGGTGTTGTAGCCATGGACGCGGCCATGGCATCGCCTGTCGCATGTGGCTCGTCGTCTGCGCGGCCCCAGTATTTGCGCTTTACACGGTCCACTGTCCGCGTCGAATAGAGCTCAAAGAACGACGACGCCGACGTTGCAAGACATCGGTACGTGCCCGTCGACGCGCCACTGCCATTGTCCTCGTCACCTGTGTTTGCTGCCGACCGCTCGCGTGCGTACACAAAGACGCGAAAGCAAAACGGAAACGCCTGTGCAGGCGCCGACCTCGTGGCCTTGCGTTTCTTCTTTAGCATGGGCTGGACCTTCCAAACGTCGGGCAAGAAAAACCACGTCGACCGCACAATGTGCTCGGGCAGACCAGGGACATCGGGTGATGCACGCGTCGTCACGCGGCGCTCTTCCATCTCGACCGCTTGAAAACACGAGTACCGGAAAGCCTCAAACTCGCTCGACGATGGGAAATCGCCGGGGGCAGGCAGTAAGTCTTGCAAGGCATTGTTCTCGTCGCGCTGCGGCACGCGCTCGAATTTGCCCAAGACAAAGACTTCAAACGCACTGCCGCCAGTGCCACTGGCGCCGACGCCAAACTCATACTTCATGTGCTGGCCGGTCGAACGCGGTGGCTTGGTGAGGGCAGTGCAGGCCGGCAAGAATACGTGCGTGTAGACCGGTCCACGACAAACTCCAACGCTCGTGTGCTTGCGGTTGCTCATTTTCATCGAGTAAAAATCATTGTGCTCGGGGCAGATTGGAAAACACTGCAAGTTCTTGCGGCCGTTTTTCCAGTAGCATCCGTTCAGCTTGGTGAGGAGCTGGATGTCGGCGAGCGGTAGCGACGACGACAAGCAAGGGGAAGCGGAAGCAGCTGACGCAGAAGACACCAAACCCGAGGAGGAGATGGGACGCGACAATGGAGGTGCCATCACGGTCGGCATGGTCGCCACGGAGCTTGGCATCATCATCTGCAAAGGCATAGTCGGAAGAGACGACGTGGTTGAAGGTGGCGGGGTTATTGTGGAAGAAGCTCGAGCGAATTGATACGAAGGCAACGGCTGGAGAGGCGTACGCATGACGGGAGCGCCAAACATGGTGACACGACTGTCGACTGCCCCGTGGCTTCCTGGCTGCAGATTCCCATAGCGAGAAGCGTCGACGTGGCTGTTCGGTGGTGGCTGATGGTGCGCCACCGGCCACTGATCTAGAGAAGCCCGAGTGTGATGCTCGGGCTTGATATCGTTGCAATGACGAGAAGCTACGACTAATGCTTGGGTCGCTCCGTCGACACTACAGAAGGTTATGTTCTGCAGCGACGCGGTGTGATCGCTCATGCCAAACACCGGTGATTGTACCGTGTGTGGCGAAGCGTGGCCGTCGGCGTGGTGCGTAGCCGTGTCCGGATCCATGGGGAACAAGAACGGCATAAAGTTTTCCATTGGCACAGGCGACGACATATCGGCCGAGAGCGAACGAGCCTTAAGGAGGTCCCAGTCGTCCAGAACAAGACACGACGAGTCGACCGACGACGCCATGCTTGTGTCGGTAGTGACCAAGCTGCTCTGCGTCGACCTCGAGGATCCCACGCTGCTATCCCGACTGTGGTCATGCGACCAGCATGTCCCGAGGTACGGCAAGGAGCAGTTCATGTCGTCAGAACCAGAGGTAGCGGGTGTCGACAGATTCGAGGCGACCTCTTGGACACTATTGAGGGCGTTGTGAAAGCTCGCAAACCCTTCGAGGAGGGGCGAACTAATCCACTCGGCCGAATAGCTGCGGTGGTCTCGGCGCTCGTGAAAGCTGTCGCGATGAAGGCGTCGATTTTGAGAAGCGTCACTGGACCCAGCGAGTGGGGCACCGTCGACGAACGGTCCGTGCGAGACAGACGGACGGCGTCGAATGGGCAGCGGCACGGCGCGCTCGCCAACCAGATGGTGCAACGGACGCCGTTGGTCGTTTCCAGCAGAGGAAGCACGGAAGACTTCGGTTGTTGCACTATTATCAACCGTGAGCGACATGATTTGAAGAAGAAGATGGAGTCGAGCTGGGGTGGTTGGTCTTGGTGTGCCGAAGCAACTTCATGAATGGTCGAAGCGTGCGTTTTGTCGATCTTCAGCAACGACACCTTGGAAGAAGATCTTCTCCTCTTTCCTACATCGTGGTGGTGTGGGTGGTGGAGCGTTTCTGAAGTTCGCAGCGGTCGAATTCGAGGAAGGCTGGGCGAAAGAGCCGAGAGAAAGGGATTCGAACAAGCGTGAAGGTTCACGCAGCTCAGTACGAACCATACATAGTGACAGTTGGGTCTTCCCTCCTCAAACCTCTTCCCAGAAATTACCCCACGTCCCAGATCCAGGGCAGGATATTTGACCAGTGGCGTGCGTGCCGACGCAATTGCACACAGAAGTTCGCGGAAAAAACAAAGGCGGCCACTCAAGTCCCAGTGTCCGATCTGTGCATTCTCGACCCAATGAAACCACACTGAACTTTGAAGCTAAAGTGTGACAAAATGGCCATCACACAGTGAACCCGTCGACTGCAAGTGGATTTCTCGGGTGTGGTCATCGATTTCATCACGAAGCGCCAACGCATGGACCCCTTTGACGCACGGATATCAAACTATGTGTCATCGCGGACACCTGCGTGATGTTGTACTGTGATCTCCATCATCTTAAACACGCTTGATGAATCGAAACTCCCGAGGACTGCTATCATTCCCAGTACGGTACAGTCAAACAGAGACTCCCAAAGGCGCTGGTTTTTGCACCCCTGCATCAGCTTAAGTTGGGACGTGGGCAAAAACCTGGAAGAATTGTGAGACGTGGGCTAGAATCGAACCCGGCCCATTGCAAGAAGGCACGAGATTCAACCTGTCGACTTTGGCTTTGTACTATCCAGATTTCGCTAGTGACCAAATCGTCTCACCATGTGCGAACGAACAAGGCCAGGCATGGCGATCAATACGAAGCAGAAGCTGGGGCATACAGTGCTCATGAACCGCGGCCCCGTCTCTTACAAAGGTATTGGGCACGCATAGTCTACCTCCGTTGCCTGCTGAGGTGATGAGTGAACTTGTTTGGATCGATACCGACCACGCACCACACTACCACGCTGACGGGGTTTCTCTTGATGAATTACGTGCAAGCGACTCCTCCGACGATGATGCCCGCTTTTCCCACTCGCTAATCCCGCATGGCGCGAGGTGTTTTTGTCGTCGCTCTCCAGTTGTGTCGTTGTACTGTGGGCTACAAGGACCAGAGTCGCGACCCTCACAAACGTGTGATTGTTTCGCGCTCGGGACATTTTCTTGCCGTCGCTTGTATGGAAGTCCCGCTGTCCAGCAGAACTCACGTCCGGGAATTTGCAGAGTTTCTACGTACTCAATTCTTCACACATGCGTCGGACAATGTGCTCTACCGTCAGCCGGTGCAAAATTGATAAGACCGACGAAGCTTGCTTGAGGATGACGGTGTGCTGCCTGCACTGACTACCTCGAAAACCGACCTAGATCACCACAAGGACTCGTGATGCATTCATCGACACAGTGATGATTGCACAACAGTCAGCCACCGCAACATGGCTTGGTGAGCCTCTCGCATCCGAGTTTCATGACCGGCGTTCCATGGTATGGCGGTTCTCCTTACCATCTTCAGCGCTTGATGAATCAAAATTTTCAACAATCCCTACACGGTACCGTGGAAGCGGTGACTCACAACGAGGTGGGTTTTCCACCTAGGTCAGTTCAACCTGGGACGCGGGCAGAAATCTGGAAGGATCTTGGGACGTGGACTTGAATGAAAGCCGGGTCGTTGCAAGAAGATACGTCCTTCAACGTGTTCACTTTGATCGGGCGAGCGGGTGACCGAATCGTCTCACCATGTCTGGATCAAGTAAATCCAGTGCGGCAAGGCAGATGGAAGCATGGGCACACGGTACGCCATAAAGTCTGTCGCACTGACCCGAACGCCATCGCATTCACCGTGAATAGCAAGGCCGTGGGTGACGGGCCACGGTCGGCGATGAGTTGCAAGGACGAGCGTTCCACTCGGACCGACGATTATGTCTCCGTAAGAGCAGGTGGGTATGCACGGTATGCATGGTCTACCGTCGTTGGCTGCTCCGGTGTTGATCGCCAGTATTTTGACCAGGAGTGATCATGATCATGCACTCCTACCTAATGCAGTTGATCGAGTAACGGTGTGCGCTCTTGAATCGCATTTAGTTGGACAAGCGGTACAGTGTACACCACCGGTGTGATCAAGTCCGAGTGCGGGACCCGGCGAGAGTCAACACGCTGAACACGCGGTACAATCCAATCCATGCTGTGAAGACTGCACAGCTGACCGGGTACACTCGTCGCACGATGTGCTTTCACCTTTAGACGTGGACACGTGCCTTCCCTCTGCAACAATGAGACGAGCATCATGCGTGTACGCTTCATTTACTTTGCGAAGTGGGAATAAAATCCCCCTTTTCCCGGTCGCGACGTCTACCCAACGGGTGTCATTTCCGTGGTCACTCCGCAAGTCGTGTCCCCATGGTGAATGATCGTGTCGGAGTTGGAGCATCTCCTCAGCTGAGGGTTATCTTCTTCTCGTAGCATGGCACAACGCGCCCGATTTGCTTTCAGGATTTTTGCCGTGACTGGATGGCCCCGACGCTTTCATGGACGTAACTCGTCGTCTATTGGCGGGACAGCGACTCTACTAGTGTTAAACACTCGGCACCATGACCCACTAGCGTTGACCTCGCACTCAGTAGCTGGTCGAGCTCGAAATGTGATGACGCAGCTCCTGTGGCGCGTCAGGACAATGCTTGACGAGACTGACAACGCTTCCCTACTGACGACGGGACACGGGACGCGCTACAATGACCACCTCTCCGTGCGACCCATTCACCAACAGTCCAGGAACTGAATACATCGACGCTACGGGACGTGCGCAAGGCCGACTACCACGACACGATCTCTCGCCCCACGTCTCCGAGTTCGACGACAGTCCCTACCTTCTTCAAGATCTCAAGATTCAGACCAACAGGCGACGCGCGACTCCGCAAAGTATCTCTTCCCACGGTTAACACGGTTACGTACTCAGAGTGTGGACGGTAGGGGGTACCGATACCGGAGCGGATTTGCCGCGTGTGCAGTCTTCAGCTTCGTGTCGGATCGCGGTGGAGTGCCGACTTGGCTTGAATACGAGATGGTGATATTAGGCCACTTGCTTAAAAGTCGGATGAAGATTCGGTTACGATGAGGGTCCGTGTATTACGCATTAGTAATGTTAACAAAGCGACGGCGCGCTCCTCCCTATCGCGTCCACGATTGTCGTACCACAAAGCAAACGCTCCGCAAGTCGCTTGTGGTTGTTCCGGACTGCCCACTGGATCCCAAGCTTTGTGAACGCTCTTCGCCCATTTCGTCTCGCATCGTCTAACAGCAGCTCGACAATCTCGTCATAGCCGTGTTCGATCGCGCGATCGATCGCTGCGACCGAGAAGCCGTCGTTCCGGTTTGCAAGCAGATATCGCACCATCTCGACATGGCCGTTCGCCGCGGCTTTATCGATCGTGCTACTGCTAAACCCGTTGACATTGTGTTGATGGAGAAACGTAATGACTTTTAAATGACCGTTAGCGGCGGCGATTCGAATCGCAAACGCGGTGCAGCCTTCGTGGCGGAACCGATGAAGGAATTGAACGATGCGTAGGTGACCTCGAGCAGCAGCAAGGATCATCGCCAGTGAAGAGCAGCCTTCCGACCGATGGACGTGCAGAAAGCGCACGATGTCGAGCAAGCCACGACCAGCCGCTTTGTTCATGGCGCGAAAAGTGCACTTCGCATGGTAGCGATGCAAGAGCCGCACGAGCGCAAGCGACTCGGTCTCCTCGACGGCGTCGTCGAGCGTCCAGGCGTAACCTGCGACGTGTGCGCGTAGCTCCTCGGGTAAGCCGACCACGAGCTGCGGTATAGAGCTGTTGTCGGTGGTCATTACATGTGGAGTGGTGGACAACGGCATCCTGACGTCGTATGTGTGGTCATGCAGTGTCGAAGCATGTACAAACAGCTTTCTGTATTCTGTATTCTATGGATTCCATGGAGACCTTGAAGTTGCGTGACCAATTCACGTACCGAATAATCGGTACAGTGTACTTATCTGACGGTACGTGGGACTTTCGATCTCTCTTGATCGTGATCGTGAAAAGCCGCGAAGAAAGAACCGTGAGAACGACCCCACAAGACATTGGCAATGGGACCTCCGGATCTGAACAAATCGGCGGGCGATGAAGGTGCACAGGCAGTGTCTGCAACGACCGGCGACGGCACTGGCAAGGTCCCCAAGATCACGATTTTGCGGCTCGAGCTGTCGACGGCCATGAAGGACGACGCCGTGACGCACTTGATCGAGTACTTGCAGACTAATCCAAACGCCATCGAAAAAGACATTTCGACCGACATGAAAAAGTACTTTGACCAAACGTACACGCCGACGTGGCACTGCATTGTCGGCAAGGCGTTTGGCTGCTCAGTTGCGTACGACACGCAGCTTTTGCTGTTCTTTCGCGCCGATCAGCACTACATCTTGCTCTTCAAGTCAACCGAGTAGACCGTACATACCTCTGTCCATAAGGAAGGTCATACATGCAGGTTTGTGTATTTCGTATGGGCTTAGATTCGTGATCTAGAGAAAACCTAGATTTGTGTGGAGACCTGGAGCAGGACTTTGGTCGAGTTTCGCGCAAACGACCGCACCGGGTCTTCGTCGTATTTCGCTGCATCGAGTGCATCCGGCGTCCGCGCGTCCACAAACACGAGCTCTTCGTCACGTGCGACTTTGAAAATCTGATCACCAATCTGCGTTAGTCTAACCAACGCCTCTCGTTCCATGGAGTCAAGTCGATCCGTACATCTTTGAGCTCGACTTCATCTGGTTTCTCGGCGTAGATTTCGCGGATTTGGTCGTTATAGTACTCGGCAATGGCCGACTTGACGCCCGTGAAGTAGGACGTGCGCACAGTCTCCCCAACGAGACTCAGGCACGAGCCTACACCATCGCCACTAGTACGTTAGACACTACGGACTTGCTCGCTCCATAAAATTACGCATTTACATACCAAGCGCATAGCTGCTGCCGTATGCAAGCGGCAGTGTCGCACTCGGACGGAACCGGAAGCCGCCCGTCGCCACCGCGTCCACCAACCGCTCGACGCCCTTGTCCTCTACCTCCTTGAGCTCCTATCAAACACAGAGAAAGAGAGCCACCACGTTTAGTCTCGCTGCTTTGAACCAGCGAAGAGGGATCACCAAAAGTGATAGATACCTTGAGCATCTGAATGTGGGTCTCGTAGCTCGCAGTTGTCGATCTGCTTGTGGCCGACTGGAGCTAACAGAGATCAGAATACCATCACGCATAAGCGACCATAGAACCCCTACCTTATTCACTACAAAAACACTCACGCTTGCATTTAACATGGCGGCGCTGGCGACTTGCACTGCGTGACCTCCCCGCAACATCTCGCTGATCTCTAGATCTTGTGGGCGTGCTTGGATCGGCACATCGCCGCAGTTTAGTTCAAGCCAGTTTGTACGCCGCGTCGACTCGGCCGACTCGTAGGCGTTGCTGTTGGTGTTGGTACTGGCGGCGCGTGTTGTGATGGAGTGCACGGACCAAAGCGCACGACGGAGCGGACCGCGAGCGAGCATCATCTGCATCATTTTCGGATGTGGACGGAAGAGCTCTTTGACATTCGCGGGATCGGAAGTAGTTAAGTGCGGTTTCTGCTGTTAGTGAGCACGATGTACTGAAATAAAACCAATGAAGTTGGCCGAAAGGTGAGTCTGCATGATGGCATTCTGCCGTTTGTGTCCTGCTGAGACCATCGGCAACAACCCGAGAAAATGGTAGAGAAATGGTGAATAGGAAAGTGTATGACACGGGCTGCCCGCCGTGCCATATGAACAAACAGACACTCATGACCTTAAGGTCAACACTCGAGCGTTTTGGTCAGCACAGTACGAACGTTGAGAACCAGTCGATCGTTGGTAGAAAGCATTGTCAATTGAAGTTAATTTAGTGAACGACCGGTTTGAGCGGTGCGGCGCGGGTCTGATCGTCGAGCACTTGTTCTCGCACATCCTCGGGTACTTCGCCCACGACGGCACTGTATAAAACGCAACGATATTCACACACAGTCAGTCCCACTGCCTTCACTATTGCGGTCAGCCCCCAACCCAACTTCCTTACATGTTGTCTCCTCGCACGATATAGAGCCCCAGCTCCACAGCCTCGACTGGTTCCTTCAGCGAGTACACGCGTTCGAAGCTGTCGTCCAATACGACATTGATCGCTTGGTCGTAGCCCTTTAATACGCCCTAAAAGTGATAGAAGTAGAGAACGTGAGTCATGTCTCTCCTCATATCCTATGAAACTAATAGAGATTGCGGGACCTAGCAAAGCAGCGCATGGCAGCCGCACAAGCGCAGCAGTATTAAGCCATGCGCTGGATTGTTACCGAATTTAAATGCAATGGAAACGTGAACGTACAATGATGTTGCGGCCGTCATTCGTGATGATCGAGATCGTCTCTGTTGTGCCCACACACAAAAGAGAAAGCCGAGTGTGAGTCTAACCGCGACAGCCTTATGCAGAGAAGAGACACCTCTCTATATAGGACTCGTCAATCGCCTCCTTAATTGTCGCCACGTACGGTTCATGAGCTCCTGCAAATAGGACGCCATCGTTACCGCCACTTCCTGCCTTGGTTTTCGAGGTGCCAACACTTGGAAAGTTGAAAAATGAATTGCGCGCTCAATTCATTTATTGGATATTTCTCAGATTTCCTCTGATCCCGTAACTGAGAATATCCACAGCCAAACATTAGGTTCTTCCAGCGCAAATCAAGTGGACCAAGATGGGCGGCCAGACGTCGCGCATGCTGCGTGAGGCAGCGCAGGACTCGCTCTACATCTTGCGGCAGACCAACAAAAGCGCGTACCAAGAAAGCGTCAGCGCGCGGCATGAGCTTGAGAGCAAGCTAAAGGACCTGCGCACCGTACGCAAGGAGATGCTTGAGTCGACCGAGCAGGACGCGACGCGCGCCGAGGTCTTCAAGCAGTTTGAGGGCGTCACGTCGCAGAAGAAGGCGCTTGATGATCAGGTAGGCGCCATACATATCCATGTGCTTAGTGTGAGAAGTGCGGTAATGATATGTGAATGGATTCACCTAGGCGGCTGGCTTTGCCAAGCAGTTTGAACTGCCCAAGCAGTTCCAGACCATCGCCGACAAGCATGTCGACGACATGAAGAAGCGCGAAAACGAGGAGCTCCGGAAAAAAGTACATAGTACCAAATAGATAACCAACAGTACTAGTACTGTAGTATGGATGCGATCTCAATGCAATGGTGGCACCAGCGAAAGCGGAGTATTACTACTACGATAGTAATATTTCTCATGGGATTACAAGTACCATATATTCAACGCCAATCGAATGTGATCTCATCGTCATGGACCATGATATTGAATGCAACATGACGTTACAATACTGTTTGCCACAAATGAGTATCAACGGACACTGCAAGTATTCGTACTAACGTTCACACTGGCTCGCTCGAGGTAGAAATACAATAGTGTGCCAACTATTAGCGACGAGCTAAAATTACTATTTGTCAATATCATAAGCGCTGATCGTATCCACACACTCACACACGCTCACAGGCTCACTTGGGTTCTACAGCGCACGGTCTTTGCAGTGGAGTTGGATCCAAGGATGGTCAGTCAATTTCTGCAGCGAGATGCGGTCGCGAGGTTCTTTTTTCAATATCTTGGTAAGCAAATCCCGTGCGAGCGCCGAGACGTGGGGCGGAAATTTGAGCTCAACGTTGGCGATACGTTTGTAGGTCTCAGTATTGCTTTCGGCTTCAAATGGCGGGACGCCCACGATAAATTCGAACATGAGAATACCTAGTGTCCAAATATCCACGTTCTCGTCGTGCGGTCGGTTCTCAATCATCTCAGGTGGGAGGTAATCCAACGTCCCACAGAGCGTCGTGCGGCGCGACGACGGCGCGTGGACTGACCACCCAAAGTCGGCGATCTTGAGCTCGCCCGTGTGGCCGACCAGCAAGTTCTCGGGCTTGATGTCGCGGTGGATCACGTGCTTGCTGTGCATGTACTGCAGTGCGCGTGCGAGCTCGTGCACGTACAGCGCCGACTGCCGCTCGCTAAAACGTCCGGCCTTGACCAGTTTCTTGTACAGTTCGCCTTGCGGTGCGTACTCGATAATGAGGTAGACGCGCTTGGCGTCGTAAAAGTAGCCGTATAACCGCAGAATATTCTTGTGTCGGAGGTGGCTCTGGATCTCAATTTCGCGACGCAATTGGTGCTCAACACTCGACTTGACCAGCTGCGCTTTGTTCAGCACCTTAAGCGCAACTACGTACTTGGATTTCTTCTCGCGCGCAAGGTAGACGTTGCCAAATTTGCCTTTGCCGAGGGGTTTGCCGATATCAAAGTCGCTTAATTTCCAGATCTTGGCGTTGCCATTGGCCGACGACATTGATGATGCTCCACCTGTAGACGCGGTGGAAGACGAGGAAGAGCCTGTGCTGGTGGTGGCCCCGCTCGAGCCGTTGGTGCCTGCGGTAGTCGCCAGGCGAGCGCTAGAGGCGGCCGTGCTGGAGGCGCCGTATTTCTTGAGTAGTGCACTCGCCGACGACGAAAAGCCGCCGGCCGACGCACCGTTCGTGTGCGCCGCTGGATTGCTCGCACCTCCAGTGTAACGGTTCTCTTTGTCACCTTCTGCGCGCCGCATCGTTGTGAAGTTTGCGCGTGGTGTGCGTCCTCCTTTCCACGGTGAGTCAAAATGGCGCTTTCTCTTCCCTGTTGTTTTGTCGGTTCGAAAATTCAAAGGTAAAATACCGGTACTATACACAGCATACCGGTATGATCGACTGAATTCTGGATTTTGAGCGTATACTTGTCCTCTGAATCTCGAAAGAGTGTCATTTATCCGGATATTGAAACTGCCATAATTTCCTTTATCCGGAATGTGTATAGTTTGCAGTTGGAAAGCGCCAACAAAAAAGGTGGACAAATGATGGCGCCAACGAAAAGTCAAACTAACAAATCGAACATTGGCGCGCTGGAATTGTGGATGCAGCTCGCACGATGAACCATGCACATGCGATTGCCTCGTCGGCGTCGCGCGGCAATTCCGCGGCTTCCAGCCATGCTGCGAATCAACCAAATGGCTCAAACGATACCACTGCATCCGCTGCGTCCAACAAGCGCAAGCGATCCGGCCAAGGCTGCGTGGTCGCCGAGAACGACGTGGTTGTCGAAGAGCTGCAAAAGATCCGCGGTAAAATTCGCGAGTCTTCGCACCTTGCGGCCAACTATGGACGCGCGATCTTCAGCCTCCAGCACCACACTGAGCCTATCACTAGTGCTCGCGAAGCCAAGCAACTGCGCAACATTGGCAACTACATTGCCAACCAAATCCAGAGCATTCTCCAAAAGCACCAGATCCGCAGTCGTGGAGATGGAATAACGCCAACGTCTACCAGCACTGCATCCTCTGCTGCGGTCACAGAGCCAGTCGTGCGACGACCACCGGCCGTCAGCACAAGTGCTAGTGCGACTGGGAGCAGCCGCCCAGCGGTCGCTGAGATGTCGACTGCTCGGCGTCCGTATCTGCCGGCGCAGGGCAAACGTGAGTCGCGCAATAAGTGCTTGCTTGTCAACAGTAAACGTTTGCTAGAAAAGGGATCCTAACAATGGTTTACGCTTTTCAATTGTAGAGCCCTGGTATGCGCTGTGTGCACTGAAGGACCTAGCGGCAACCAGCGAATCAAACGCTGTGGCAATGAGCATACTACTAGACAAGATGCAGAACACCGGCGTGAGTGAGCGAGTCCTTATCACCACTTTCGGATTTCAAAGCTAATTTCGTTGTCGTAGTACGACGGATCTATTGCCAAGCTACGTGTATGCATCACATCTCTGGTAAACACACATCAGATCCTCCACAAGACATCCGACGGCAAAGTCTTTCTCAACCACCGAGGTGTCCAGAGTGCCGAGCTGTGTTCCACACAAGCACCAGGTCCACGTCCAGTGTCCAGTGTCGTGGTGAATGCCAGTTCTACGCGCTCATCCATCACGACCGAGGAAGCCACTTCCAGAGTGGTCGAGACAGGGGAACCTAGAGGAACGAGGGAGACTGTTTGTATCGATCTCTCAGATTCTGATACCGACGACTACGACTCGGACACTGCGACCATCCGTGCGACCTCCATGTCCCCGAGGCATCACCCTGATTCCGACGATTCCGAGCCTGATGCCGAGCCGAGTGGCGTCATCTCACAGCATCTCTTTGGTGGGGATACGAGTTCGTTGGACAGTCTCCTTCATGACGGCGACGAGTGGGAGATTGTGCTCTTACTGGACCATCGCGAAGTGCTCTCGCGTCGCAACCGCGATATCCTCGAACGCAAGCTGCTTGAGCTCAACGTGACCTGCGAAGTTCGCTCTCTCAATGTCGGCGACGTCCAGTGGGTCGCGCGACGGTATCGTGGCTGCGGGGCCCTTGACGAGTTGATGCTGAACGTCATTGTTGAACGCAAAGAAGTTAGAGACCTCTCGGGCAGCATTATCGATCGTCGGTACAACGAACAGAAGACGCGGCTCCGCGCCTCGGGCCTGACCCACGTGATCTACTTGGTCGAAGGCTCGCTCACGCAGCACACGACAGTCCGGGCGTCAGGATTACAGACAGCGCTGTGCCGCACGCAAGTACAGAACCAGTTTTTCGTCCAACAATGTCAAAACGCCGACGAGTCGGTGGCGTTCTTGCGCGGTGTTCACATGAATCTGCTGGCCAATCTGCCAACGTCTCTAAAATGCCGGAACCGCGAGCGAATATCCAGCACACGATCCAGATTGTGCTCGTCCAGGGAGCCGACGGTGAGTGACTGGACGCGGCAGTTCTGCCTGCCCATCCGAACGTACACAGAATTCAATGCGCAGTTTCGGAAGAAAACGGATTTTACCGTTGGAGAAATCTACCAAATGATGCTCATGCAAGTCCACAGCTTGAGTTCGTCGCGCACGGTCGCGCTGTCGGCCCAGTACCCAACGTTCCAGCACTTGGCACAAGCCATAACACGAGGCGACCAGCTCCAGGACGTGCGCTACGGCGAGAGCCAACGGCGACTCGGTGCCAAACCCCACGCGTTTCTCAAGTTTCTATTCGAGTCGACCGACTACGAGAAAGACACACCGACGATCAACGGCATCAGTGGCGTGGGAGTGAACTGAAGATAAATGGAATACTACCTGCCAATTCAATCATCGTTGGACTGCTGCCGCCGTATAAGAAACACGGCGAAATTTGTCAGAAACTGATAGTGACAAAACACTTGAACATGGTCCGGTCGTGGCCGTCTTTAACTACCGAACCGTGGACAGGCAAACTATAAACATCAAGATGTATTTCTTATAAAAAGGCTATCCAGTAAATCGCCTTGAAACTCTCGGTCTATGCCGTCCAACGTAGAACCGCAACACTACAAAATTCAAATGCACGCTCTCCAAAAATCTTCAAAAACACGTTTACAAGCGAGTCGCGACGTGGCGTCTAATCCGATTTGCCAGCGGCCGGTGCGACCTGCTTCCAGGGTGCGACGGTGCCTGGCGCGTCTGGATCACTCTCCTTCCCACTCTCGTCCTGGGCATCTGATGCGTCCGTCGTTGCCGGTGCTGGAGAAGATGTGGCCGGCTTGGGGGTTTTACCCGATGGCTTGTCCGTGGTCGGTTTGGGTGTCTTGCTCGATGGCTTGCCCGAGGTCGGCTTGGGTGTCTTCTTTGTGGACGACGGCACCGGCGCTGGCCCTGGGCCTAGGTCAGGTGTAGTCACTGCTGGGGTGGTCGTGGCATTGCCCGACGGCACTGGCGTGCTGGCGTTGCCAGCATTGCCGGCGTTGCCACTGCACTTTTCCATCTCCTTGGGGATGCCAAACATGTAGCGCTTGAAGCCCTCAGTTTCGCTGTACTTGACCAAGCTTTTGCCCACGCCATTGTCGTCAAAGTAGAGACACTGCCTCGTGCGCTTGGCGTCATCCATGTCTTTCTCCATCTTGGTCGCACGGTCACCGCCCACAAACGTCGGACACGTCGGCTTCGCGCCAGTGCCGGCACTCGTCAACTTGATGTCGGCACAGGTTTTGTAGTTGCCGGTGCTCCAGCCTTTGTTGCCAAAGCTCGAGCCAGCAGAGTGCCATGTCCACTGGAGCACATAGTCGCCTTGCGCCAAGTAGTCGGGCAGCGTGATCTTGGTGCGACACGTGATGCTATCGGCTTTCGAGCCCGCGTCGTCGCCGCAAAATTTGTGTTTACACTGCTTGAGCGAACAGTCGCTCTCGCGACACGTGTAGAAGAACACGTTGGCATCAAACGCCGCCTTGGAGACGGCATTTTTGGGTGCGATCGCGTAGCGGATGAACCCCCCAATGTGGTTGTTGCGGGTCCACACAACGTCGATGGCTTCGCCCGCCTTGTACGTCGTGACCGTGCCCGGCTTGTCGCTGTCGCACGCAGCCGTGTCCTCTGGATCGCCAAATGACCGGCTCGTGCGGCCCTTGGGCACTTGCATGTGGCCGTGCGCAGTGACCTGGGTCGCCAAAAGGCTCGTCAAAGCGAGCGTCGCGAATCCAAGCTGGAAAGACTTCATTGGTGGTGGGTGGTGGGTGGTGCTGGTGCTGGTGGTGGTGGTGGTTGGGAGTGAATCTGAAAATGAGAGAAGCACAGATGGAAGGCGCTGCTGTAAGCGAGAGGAAGAGCTTGCTCAAGAGATCAGGCAGCCGTTCTCAATGTATGTGTTCGTCGACGTTGATGGAGTCGATTGCAGCAACGACGACAGCCTGCATTTGATAGGCTTGTTGCGACCGTCGAAATAGGTCCACAAATATAGAAGTCTGGTCTAAATCCTTACATAATAGATTATTCTTGTATTTTGTTTTTCTCATTATAGATACCAAGTAATAATCTAAGACTAAAAGACTTCATATTTTATACATGTTTTGATTCGATACAATCCGTTGGTTCGGTGGGACTCTTTGCAATGTGGCGACTCACCATATGATGCGCCTGTTCCAATTGCGCTATGGCCTCTCACTACTGTACAGTGCATGTTGTGTCATTGATAGTGGAGCCTCTAGAGCAGATGGTCAGTCGGATCACGTGGATGGCACGGAGACTTGGATTCGGCGCCATCCACAGGATCTCGCCTTTCGTTCTTTACGTTACCGTAGCTTCCGCTGAGTATGCTCTGTCGTTCATTCACAGGATCCAGGTTGCCTCCAGCCTTCGAATCGACAGGCTCGACACCGAGCACCGTGATGGCTCCAACACCATGATGATATGATGCTCGCTGGCGAGCCTGTCGATTTGAAGGCCGGGGGCAACCTCGATCCTCCCGATTTCCCAGTAATTTTTCAGAACTAGTATTAGGGTCTCCAGCCTTGGTCCACAAAGAGTGACTAGCAATGTAACGATGGTGGTCTTCAACTGGAATCTGCAAAAAGAGTCTTGGTGCTGGTGACTCACATGTTTGCGAAGTGACAATGAAGTCGAAGTACATGCAAGATTGTCAGAAATTGACCCTCCTTCTGGTAGAAAGGTAGATGACGATCAACTCTGCCGTTGATCGTCACGGTCGAGTCATCTACAGTAGAGTCGCCTCCGCCATCGTCCATAGCAATACCTCACCCTTCAGTAAACATTGCCTCGAGTTCTTTCCATCCCAATAATAGTAATACCACCTCTTTATTTTATGCATATGATTTACAGTGCGCGTAATTGCTGGAGCAGCACCTGAAACGGACCGTCGCATTCCTCTCGCTCTTCTTTGGTGTAGCTCTGATCCAGCAGCAGCTTGAGGTTCTCCACAGCATCCGTCAGGTTTTTCTGACCAGCAAAACACACAGTCAGTTTACACCTTAGCCAGTTCTGGTAGATCTACCAGACTCACCTGGATGGGCTTAAAGAGAATGGTCTCGGTCGACGAATTGCGAAGGTAGAGATGAATCGTCTCCAGGATCTGCGGAAGCGTTTCGTTGACTTGGGTCGTGACAAACGCCAGTGTCTTGCCTACATTCTCCGGACTCGTGAACGTGTGTTGACGCAAATCCACCGGTGCTTGTCCCTTTTGCACCTCGGCGATTTGTTTCAAAAGCCCGAGTAGCGGCTGGGCGAGCTGCTGCAGCACGGCATCGATAAACCCTGTGCAGCTCTTCTTGAGCTCTTGCTCGACGTCCTTTTTGACGTTGCTTGTGGTCTCATGGATCTGGGGAATGCCTTGGGTGAAGAGCCCGACGAGTCGATTGTTTTCAAACGAGAGGCTAAACATCGACCGTACGTCCGACAGCAAATGGCTCATGGCATCGGTGCTGCTGGTGAAGTCGAGCGCTTTGGCACGCACCGCAAACTTGATATCGAACGGTGTGATCTGCTCGCGCAGTGTGAGCAAGTGCTTGACGAGAAACATTGAGCCATGGAGCGGTCCCTTGGCGGCGGTCAGATCGGCCGACGCCATTTTGAGCGATGCCGTGCAAATCTGGATGGCATCCTGGGCGAGCTCTTCAAAGATCTCCATGTTGACAAAGTGGTAGACCTTGGAGAGACACAACAGTGTATGCTCGAGGGCGGGATACCACGTTGCGTATAAATTCGTCGCACCGCCGTCCGGGGCCGAGGTCATTAGCTTGTTGGGGTAGTCGAGGTCCGCTGGGGTGGGTGTGAAACCCTCAATCTCATCACGGATGAACTTTTGGACACAGAGAATCAGTCGCTCTTGGGCGTCTTGAATCATGCGATGCATCACGGGCTCGACATAACCGACGACGGCGGCGCGCGGCGTAATCACGCTTTCAATAATCTCACTCTGGAGGACTTGGACAATCTCACACAGCGATTCGAGATCTTTTTGAAACAGCATTAGCGGCCGCACGACGTTATAGAGGGAGCCACTAAGTTGGAAGATCAGCCGTCTACAATATAAGAAGCACAGCGAGTCAGCCTCACGGTACTGTCAGTAAGAGATAGATCACTCACTCGAATGCTGTCTCTTCTTCTTCGTCTTCGTCCTCAGTGTCGTCAGAATTGGTCGATTTAAATACAAAGAGCTGGTCGCTCGGCTCGCGGCCAAAGAGGTTCATAAATAGTCGAAACTCGGCCTCGCAGACACGCACCAAGTACGATCCACTCATGCGAAGCTGTGGCATGCCACAACTATCAGTCAAAGGTGAAGTCGTACTACTACGGTCGAAGCCATGCACGTACAAGGTTGACGATGTCAGCATCGTGGCTCAGCGTCTCAAAGTACGTTGTCAACACCGTCGCGAGCAGTGCAACGCGCTGGGCGACGTAGGCGTTGCAGACCTCGGCGAGGGCCAGGACGTTGGCCATGTACGTAGTCTGGTTCGCAGCTTCGGCTCTCGAAGTCGCGAGCCGCTGGAGCTGTACAGCGACCGCCGACAGCGATGGCGCGACCAATTGAAACTGGACATAGAACGGGGACGTTTCGTCGATATCCAGAGCGGCTGGAGAAGTTGATGCGCCGCGGGATTTTGCGACAGCTTCCAGAACCGCATCCTTGGCTGCGTCCAAGCCATTGATCGCATAATCCCTCAAACATAAGATCGCCCCAGCTGTCAGCGTCCGGTACGCTTCGATATAACACCCCGCGTCCTTGAAGTCTCTCTAGAGAAATAGACATACTGTTAGGAAGACACTGTTATAAGTTCATACCCAGCAACGCAACCGTACGTGGTCTTCGAGGTAGGCCACGGCCACGTCGATCTGCTCAAGCGCTTCGCGGAAGGATTGTGTCGTTGGATCGAGATTGCGTTTGTGCTGGAAGACTTCGACCGGCTGCTGGATCATGCCGGACGTCGCACTCCTCTCAGTACCTTTTCTCGTCGCGGTGGGTGCGGCGAACTTGACGCCAAACCCCAATGTTCTCGCAATCGCATCGATCGCGACAAAGTGCGGCATGGGTGACGCAATCAGTTCGACGCGCGAGGTCAGCGCTTCAACCTGCTGAAGAATGTTCTCGAACGAGTCATACAACGCCTGGGTCTTGGACACCACGTGCTCGTGGCTTTGTTCCATTTCTTCAACCAGAGCAAACGACTTGTGCGCGTGGTCGTAGACGGCGGTCCACTGGGTTACACAGCCATCCAACTGGCCTGCAAACGCACGCACAGCGGTGGTCTCGATGGGTACCACGTGTGGTGACAAGGCGCCTCCGGTGGGGTGCATATTTTGCCGCAAAAAGTCTTTGACCGAGGCAGCATATTCGCCGGCGTTGGCGGCCGTCGCGGGGTCGTGCAAGAGCGCGGCGTTGCGTTCTGCTTGGGCGCGCAGCTGGACGCGTCGCTCGAGCGACATTAGAAGCGACTCTTGCTTGGATGTGAGCTTGGCGTCGCGCACGCTGGGCATCACCACCTCGGTCGGTCCGGCCATGATTTCCTTGTGTCTCCACAACTTCACGCGTATCCCGTACTCTGGATACGCTAGACGAAACGTAACCTTTGAGTGTACCCTATGGTCACTCCCTCCATTGAAAGATTTATGTGATATCAGAGGCGTCTATTCTGTTAAATTCGATGAAATTGCAGCTGTTGAAAAAAAGCGCTTGGGAAAAGGACCCAGACGCTCTGGGCTAGAACTCAGATTCACCAGATGACGGTGCGATGGGCTGTCCCACTTTGTATTTCGCGGGTGCGTTGTGTGGTCCTCAGGCCGCACGGCAAAAAATCTACATGTCCCCTTCACTTGTCCGCTGACGCAAGGCGCCGTTGGGATGCGGTGTGTTCGCAATTGATGATAGGATAGCACAACGCGCGTGACTGCGAACAAAGGACAACGGCAGACAAATCCTCCATGCTGCATCAAATGAAGGTTGTCACCACCGAATGAGGGGTTTGACAGTATCACCACCCCACCGTTGGTAGTACTTGCCTCGTAAGTCCTTGTGGAGCATAGCATGAAGACGGTAGGCTTGGTCAAACACCAAGCCTAAACGCTATAGTGTAGGCACCTCTGTTCGCTACCATTACAATATTAGATGTAGCCAGACCTGGCTATAGTACTCACCTCACGCAGTTTCAGTGTAGCAGTGATCAGGAGATGTCATGCCGTTGGAATCTGCAGTCATGTCTGACGTTTTCACGCGTGTGGTTCACCGAGCGCCACGGCGAAAGTTGCATACGTGCACTAGATTCTTACTACGCTGATGATCAGCGGAAGCGTGATGACTGCAGCAGCCTCCTGGAAGGAAACAGCGCCAGCTGGGGACCAGCTGTCAAAGATACTGAACCCATGAGATCAAGGCAGAATGTACCTCTCAATGTGGTACATTGTTCACTGATGACTGGTACATCCTGTGTTGAAGGGTGAAGCAGATGTTCTAATACAGGATACCAGGACTGTCCTCAGTTACTCTGGCGCCACATTGTGAGACTGCCATTGTGGCCGACAATGGCGGCCGCGTCCCATCGCCACATGGCGAACCCCAGCACGCTACGCTGGGAGACAGGAACAGCTATTGTCAATATGTGAGTATGTGAGGAAAGCTGCGTCAGATGCTGACTGTCGTTGACCTCGTGTGGCATGTGTGTGAAACTTAGTAACCAGGGACTAGCCACCTTCGCTGGTAGTCAGACTCGGTCCCCACCAACCCACAAGGTACCGCCGCGACTTTTGCGTAGCTTATTATCCTCTGCTAGAAGCACTGCTTGTGCAGTACACGGTAGGTCCTCCCCTCTCGCTGAGGAATTTATTCTGACTATATGTTACCACGTACTCACAGTATGGCAATTGATAGTGCAGCTGTCCGCTTGACGTGCTCCAAACTCAGTTCCATGATGGACCATCGCCCCATCCCCTAAGAATCGGCATCTGGGATGCTAGCACCTTCCGTCACCGCCCGGCGATGATGTCTGCGGCCTGTACCGTGCACAGTACAAAGCGAGGGATATGATGCGGCAACAGCCTCCCTCTCTCTCTCTCTCCTTCTTCCTTCTCTCTACTTGCTATGATGTCCACGCTGCTCATTTTCAAACTCGCGCTACAGTCGACACGCCTCTCTCCACGCCTTCTCCTCCACCATGCTCCGCCGACTGCTCACGCTCTCAGCGACGCTTCTCGGTGCGGTACTCGCTGCCGAAGACTACTCGTTCGATGCGATCGCTGGCACCGCTGGCAACACCGTGGTCGGCCAGGTCGAGGCCGCCCGCGGACTGGACAACACCTCGAACACCTCGAACACCTCGGACGCGGTCACACCGGCCGACCTTGGTAAAGATCACGTCCAGCACAAGATCCGGAGTGGTGATGTTGCTGCGCGGGGTGTGAACCTCGGGAGCTGGCTCATTGCGGAAAAATGGATGACCCCCAAAGCCGATTTCTGGAAAAACGCCACGCGCGGCTTTGAAGACGGCGGCGAGTACCAGGTCATGGCTCACAGTCCGAACAGACGCGAGCGGCGGTCGCAGTTTGACAACCACCACGATACCTTTGTGCGCGAGTCCGATATCCAAGCGATTGCCAAAGCGGGTTTGAATACTGTGCGCGTCCCGGTAGGGTACTGGATCATGGGCTTTGATCCGTTCGACAAGAGCGGTGCGCAAGAGTGGAAGCAGTACCCGAACGGCACGCTCCATTACCTCGACAAGCTAATCAAACAATGGGCACTCAAACACAATGTGGCCGTGATGGTCAGCATCCACGGCGCCAAGGGCTCGCAGAACGGCGCCGACCACTCTGCCCCGACGACTGTAGATACGCCGTACTGGAGCGAGTTTACCGAGAACGTCAACAACACCATCTACCTCGCCAAGTTTCTGGCAGACCGCTACAAGAACGACGCCGCGTTTTTGGGACTCGGTCTCTTGAACGAACCGAACGGCCGGACCGACGAGAAGATTTTGAACCAGTATTACCAAGACGCCTACAAGGCCGTGCGCGCGACCGGTACGGACTGCGTCCTTGCGATCATGCCCATGCTGAGCAAGCAAGATGCGACCAACCTTAATGGGTTTATGGAGGCACCCGCGTATACCAACGTCTGGGTCGAGTGGCACCCGTACTTTATCTGGGGCTACGACAAAGTGTCGTCCGAAGACCTCGTGGCCAAGTCGATCTTGACGGATTTCCAACGCAAAGTGAACCAGTGGAACAACCGCCCGAACTCCAACAAACTCTTTTTTGGCGAGTGGAGTCTCGCGAACACCGGGCAGTTCCCCAACCCTGATACGGACGCCTACCGCAAGTGGGCCGAAGCCCAGATCCAGGTCATGAACATGGCGAAAGGTGGATGGACGTACTGGAGCTGGCGCGTTTACGACGACGATCACGAAGGTGCTTTCAATGCGTGGTCCATGCGGAGTGTGTTTGCCAAACCGACGCTTGGCAAGATCCTCGTGTCCACCAACGCCGCGAGCCAGACCCAGAGTTAACTGTTGTCATTTAAGCTATACGGCATAGTGTAGAGCGTTTGCGCGGATCGCGTGTGTAGGAGACAGTGAGTGGCCCATAAAAGTCATTCCAATCGTTTTCCTGGCATGGATGTTGTTCCCCCATGTTGCGTGAAGGTGTGTCCAAAGTTCATTGACCTCCATCAAAATTGGCTGGTCCATTCGTTGCCTCGTTGGAGTGAGGAGTGCCCGCAGCACGCATTAGCGGTCCTACAGTGCTACTGCGTAGTATTCTCTTCGAAAGAGGAGTGCATCTAGAGTGGAGAAAATATAGAATTAGATAAAATGAACATGGCTACACTTGCACAAGTTGGCTACACTATAAAAAGTGCAACTACTGAAAAGGGTGTGCAACAGCCGCGATCGAGTGGTCCTACTTGAACTTCATCTCATTGTCCATGACATGGCCACCATTGCCGCGCGCCTTAAGCCGCTTGCAAGCAATGATGAGGCAGACGTTCACGGGAAAGAGAAACACGCCGGCCAGAAACAGCATGAGCGAGATCATCGTAAACGCCGGCATGAGCTTGCCGCACAACGCTTCGTAAATGTCGTCATAGCCGTCGGCGACAAACGAACAGTACATGGCGTGCTCAAAGTCGTCCACGTTCTTGATCAGCGAGGCCTCGAGGTCGTCTTTGATAGTCTCAATCTTGGTGTCGAGCGTCTCAATCTTGACCTTAAAGTCGGTCGTAAAGTCGGTCACGACCGTAATGTTGCGGTGGAGATTTTCGACAAACGCGCCTGAGTCGCGCTTGACCATCGCGAGCATCTTGGCACCGTGGAAAATCTGCTGGACGGCGATTGAAAACGTGCACCCAGTCGCGGACGAACACACATACGTCTCGGGCTGTGGCGAACTGGACTTTTCACAAGATTGATCCCACCGCCGGTACCGTGCGAGAATATATTCTTCGGGTGTCTGCGTGCCTTGACGCGTCTCGCCGTTGGCGGCCCACGGCGTGTAGATGTTGTTCATGGCGTATGAGTCCTGGGGCAGGCACGTGCCGACGCTCTGCTTCACGAGCGCGTTAAGCTTGTTGAGGAGCTGGGTGAGCTTGTCCTCGTCGAGGGGAAACGTCGAGGCGTCGACGGCATTAATTTCTCCGGCAAATGTATCGAGCTGTGAGAAATCCAGCATTTTTTCTAAGTCGTTGTCGGGAAACTCGATCCCGCCGCGCGCAAACTCGAGCGACGACGACAAGTTGAACGTGTCCACCAGCGACTCGTTAGTAAAGCACGCATTGATGCCCTTGGCCTGATCGCCCAGCGGCACGGTCCAGTCGTTTTCAAAAATCGCCGTAACTTCGCAAACGTCGCCCAAGACCACGCTGATTGCGAGGAAAATCGCGCTGATGAGAAACGTCAGCACGAGGGCGATAAACCCAATGACGTAGGCAATGTGAATGATGTTGGCGAGGAACTTGAGCGGCGTGAGCCCAAAGAGAATGCCCACAAAGCCAATGGCGATCACCACCAACGCCAGCGCAAAGAGCGCCAAGACCCCGGCTTGCTGTGCGGCCTTTTGCTTTTCGTACTGGGCCTGGATGTCGTCGACCTGGGTCTGGACGTCCGTGATCGTCGTCGTGAGCGAGTCGAGCATCTCGACTTGGTTGTCGATCGTGCTCTTGACCGAGCCGGCCACGTCCACAAGCATGCCGTTCAGATTCTCACGGACCGACTTGAGCTGCGCGACGCCATCACCTGCGTGCTCTTTGATTTGGGACGTTGACGATTCCACTTCCGTACTGATGGTCGTGCAAAACTTGCACGGAAGACAATACGGCTCGGAATCTTGCACTTGACAGCCATCGGGCAGCGTGCGGTCGGCCGAGTACTTGCCAAAGGTCGTGAGCCGATCGGTCAAGCCCGTGAGCCCGTCGTTGATAAAGTCGGTGCCTGCTAACTCAAGCTTAATCTTGTCAGCCGAGGTCAAGACAGTGTCGCGGATATTCGTGAGCGGCGTCTCAATGCCAAGGATCCACTTGTTGGCATTGCCCAGCGTACCCGACGCCGCTTGGAACGTATCGGACACCGCAGTCGTCACAGTCTTTTGGTAGAGCAGCGAGACGCCGGCGACGACAATCACGCCGATCGAAAAGAGCAGGAAAAACAGCAGCGGCAAAAACTTCTGCATGCAGGTATACCCCCCTTCTTTCGGCGAGCGACCGCCACAGCGATTGCAGCAGCAGCGGCACATGATGAAGAAAATCATCGTGAGCAAGCTAAGGGCAGCCAAGATAATCCCAGGGACCACAAAAATCATGAGGCCTTGGACCCACTTCATGAGCGTGTCTTTCGCGTCGGTCACCGACATGGCGCCGGCCGGGGGCTGCGCAGATTGGTCAGTCGCGTACACCGGACTGCGCTCGGTTTGGTTCGAGAAGACGTCGCCCCAGTAGCAATTCGGCTTGACTTCGCACCGCCCATTCGTATATTCGGTAAGCACGGTCGTGTCGGTCTCAGGGGTGTTCATCACCTGGATGCAGTCGCCGTTCCCGTCCTTATAAGCGCGATCGCTTGTCGCATCGACAAAGCGGATCTTGGGGTTCTTGATTGGATCATTGTCTTTGACGAGCTGCTCGCACAACGTAATCTTGACGGCCGTGATCAAATCGTGGTAGAATTTGTCGGTACCGCCGCGCAACTGCTTGACCGCAGCACGCACCGACGCGCCGACCTCCGTCGCCTTGTTCGCGGCGTCGGTCATGGTCGTGTTACCGTCCAAGCGACGCTGTGTCGAGTGCTGGACGAGCGATTGATACGCTTGCGCTTGGGCCTGGACTTGGGCGAATGCCTTGGCTTGCGCGTGCGCGTGGCCATAGGCGAACGCTCCATGGCGCGGCGGGCCACCACGGAACGCAAGCGACGGGTTCGCGGCCTGGGTCACCGGTGTGCTACTCACAACCATTGCAAGCGACGCCACGCCGATGGCGACATACTTGGTCCACTTCGTCCATGAATGACCGCCGCGTCGGGAGCTCTCGGGTGTTGGCATAACGACCTTTTCAATGGTGGCTTCTCCCGCGCTCTCGTCGACTTGCCGCCTACTGCTCGGAACGTGAAGTGGGAGTTTGTGAGAGAAACTGCTCGGACGGGCAAGAGACAAGAAGAACCCCTCTCCATTCTCTCACACTAAATGGGTTACCTCGGTCGTCCCGAAATATCTTGGCTCGGTTGCTTTGATCGGAAGTACTGGGCAGGAGATATTCTTGTCTGAGGGGTTAATGGGTCGGTCCGTTTTTCTGACTTTGGGGCATCATCCACGGGATCTGCTTATCGAACGGTTGAAATCACCAACGCCTTGAGATCAAAAATAACGAGTTTCTCCGGATGAGCTGAATCTTCGTTGTGACAAAATATAGCCGCACGAACGTTGCAGTCACAGATACCATACTCAGATCTGGTCTGGTCAGGTGTCCCTACCGAAGGGTAGTACAGAACCCGCTGCTGCATGGGATCGTGTCGATCACGACGTTCTCCGACCAGTATGGGCTGGATTCCGAAACCCCTCAAGCATACGCACCTTGAAATCCACCTAGTTCAGCACAATATTAGCCTGGGTCATTCACAACAACACCGGAAGCACGCTCTAACTGACGATACCAACCAAGCCTTGAAAAGAAATGTGTCTTCATCAACCTGTATAGTACCCCGCGCTCAAGATGTCAGAACATTGTCAGTCTCCTTGGCGAGGTTCCTTGGTTTGAATTTCTTCGTGTTTTTTTCATTCTTTAATCGCCTTGGCACTTCTGTCCATACTGTTAGCTGTATGTCCATCGTCTCAATCCTTCGCTGCGTCACCCCGCAGGGATGCACAGCTTGCATCCCGCGTCATTCAAAACATCGTGTTTCTACACCGACATGGCCTTGTTGATGATGCGCGTCTGTTCGATCTGGTGCACCGCGTTGTAGCCGGTCGCCACAGCCGCCGCGGCAATGCGGCCAACGTACACTGGTCGTCGTGCATCACTGTTGATCTTGGTCAACGCCGTCTCAATGCGCGGCGCGACGTACGTCCAAAAGCCCATGTTTTGCGGCTCTTCCTGGACCCACGTGATTTCGGCGTTTGGGTACTTAGCCGCTTCTTCCGCGACCTTGTCGAATGGGAATGGCGCAATCTGCTCGACACGCACGATCGCGACATTGTCAATACCCTTGTCCTCACGGTCCTGCAACAACTCGTAGTAGATCTTGCCCGAGCACAGCAACACACGCTTGACGTCGTCGTCCTTGACGAGCTTCTCCGGTGTGGCTTCTGGCAACAGACGGTGGAAGCTTGTGCCTTCGGCCATGTCCTCCAACTTGGACGACGCCTGTCGGAGACGCAACAGACTCTTGGGCTGCACGGAAATCAGTGGCTTGCGGAAGTCGCGGTGGATCTGGCGACGCAGCACGTGGAAGTACTGCGCAGGCGTCGAGCAGTTCACGACCTGCCAGTTCGTGTGCTGGATCTGCATGCGGTTCTCTTCGTCCATGACCGGTACGACGCTCGGGTCGTCGTCCGTCATTTGCAAAAATCGCTCAATGCGACACGACGAGTGCTCGGCGCCTTGGCCTTCGTAGCCGTGCGGCAGCAACAGCACCAAGCCCGACTGACGCATCCACTTGTCTTCACCGGCACTCAAGAACTGATCAATCATAATCTGCGCGCCGTTTGCAAAGTCGCCAAACTGGGCTTCCCACATGACCAGCGCATTCGGGTTCTCGAGCGAGTAGCCCAACTCAAAGCCCATGACGCCAAACTCCGACAGCGAACTGTTCGAGGCCACAAACTCGGCTTGCACGTCGGGCACCGCACCTTCTTCCGGGGCCTCGTAGTCGATGGGCGCCGACGCTGACGACTCCTTGACCAAATGGTTCAGCGGCACAAACTCATCATTCGTCTTTTGGTCGTGAAGCACCGCATGGCGGTGGCTGAAGGTTCCACGCTCGACATCTTGCCCACTGATACGCACGTGGTTACCCTCGAGCAAGAGAGTACCCCACGCAAGCGCTTCGGCGGTACCCCAGTCAATACCTTCGCCGTTGTCAATCGTCAACTTCTTGGTCGCCATGATACGGTCGAGCTGACGGTTCAATGCGAAACCCTTGGGAGTCTCCGTTAGCTTGTTACCAACGTGCTTAAGCACGGCCTTTTCCACGCCTGTGCGGCGAATGCGCGACTGCTGGTTCGGGCTCTTGAACGACTCCCAGCGGTTCGCAAGCCAGTCGCTCTTCTTGGCTGGCTCCCACTCCTTCGACTCTTCAAACGTGCGGCCGAAAAAGTTCCAGACCTTGTCAACAATGGCATCGCACTCTTCTTTCGACGCCTCACCGCTTTTGACCAGCTTGTCGATATACATGTCGAGAACCGAATCCATCTTGGAGATCTTGTCGTACATAAGCGGCTGCGTGAAAAACGGGTTGTCGATTTCGTTGTGGCCAAAGCGACGGTAGCACGTCAAGTTAATAATCACATCGGCCGACCACTGCTGGCGCCACTCGGCGGCAAGCTCAAAGACCTTGACCACAGCTTCGGGATCGTCGCCGTTTACGTGGAAAATCGGAACGTCGAATGCCTTGCCGAGGTCCGAGCAGTACTGCGACGACCGCGAGTTGTTGGGGTCCGTCGTGAAACCAATCTGGTTGTTCACAATGACGTGGACCGTGCCACCCGTGTCGTAATTGTCCAGCTCGGCGAGATGCATGGTTTCGTACACAACGCCCTGACCACTGAACGCCGCATCGCCGTGAAGCAAGAGCGGCATGACCTTGCGCTCGGCCTCGCGGTCGTTTCCGAGATAGTACTGCTTGGCCTTGACCTTACCGACGACGACTGGGTCGGCGGCCTCCAAGTGCGACGGGTTCGCCACAAGCGACAAGTGCACGCGGCGCCCATCGGGGTACGTACGGTCGTAGCTTGTGCCCAAGTGATACTTGACATCGCCCGAGTTGGACCAGTCTTCGACGTCGGCTTGCTTGTACGACTCGACGTCAATGTGGGTGCCCTGGAACTCCTTGAAAATCTGCTGGATCGGCTTGCGGATCACGTTCGAGAGCACGTTGAGGCGGCCGCGGTGGGGCATGCCCAGCACTACGTGTTCCATGCCCATTTCGGTCGCGCGGTCAATCATGTACTTGAGACCAGGAATGAGTGACTCGGCGCCGTCGAGGCCAAATCGCTTGGTCGTGTTGTACTTGTTGCCGAGGAACCGCTCAAAAACAACCGAGAACGCGAGCCGCTCGAGAATGTGCATTTGCTTTTCCTTGCTTTCTTCTTCCTTGACTAGTGACTCGACCTTGGTACGGATCCAGTTGCACTTGTCACGGTTTAAAATGTGCATGTATTGCTATACAAATCCCACAATATTAGTAGGTGTTGGGGTAAGCAACTCGACATCCTATAAGCAAGGGGAAACGTACCACGCCGACCGAGTTGCAGTACGTCTCCTTAAGTCGTTGGACGATCTGACCAAGAGTCATCTGGGCGTTGCCGTCCGTGAGATCCTCGAGGAAACCCGAGACACCCGACGAGCTGATTTTCAACACAGAGCAATGAGCAACTCAACGGCAACATTCATAGGGATTCAACACCATGGGGTGAACGTACAAGTTCTTGGGGATGTGCATAACGCGGTCAAGATCGGCCTGGGTAAAGCCGTACATCTCAATGTCGAGATCCTCCAGCTGCGCGCGCTGCTGGAGTCCGAGCGGATCGAGGTTCGCGGCTTCGTGGCCACGCGACTGGTAGGCACGGATGAGGTAGCTGAGGCCGAGCGCGTCGTTGTGGTCGAGCGACGAGGCCTGCGAGGCTGCGACGCCGCGGTTCGACGACACAACGGGCGTCACGCCGCTCTGGATCGTCGGCGGAGGGATAAACGCTTCACCAGGCACAGCGCCGCTCTCGAGCTGGCGAAAGTACACGTCCCACGACTTGTGGACACTACAAAGAGAGAAAAGACAATGTTGAGTCTCTCCTAACGCCCTTTTCGACCAAAATTCCAGGTCCTAAACGTACCTAACGGGATCGCTCTTCCACGATGAGTACATTTCCTCCACGTAGGCGTTGTTGGTACCCGTAAGGAACGTCTCACTAGGGTGCGGCGTGGACGCGAACGCGCGGAGCCACTTGGGTGCCGGCGACGCCTTGGCACGCAGCGCACTGCGACGCATGGCCTTGGCAGCGGCCGCAAGCAACTGCTGCGTCATACTGTTGGAGAGAGAGAGGGGAGGGGAGAGGGGGGAAGAAGCCGAAGGTTTCCCTTTGCGTCCTTCGAGCCGACGGCACACGTGTTGCTTGGGGCTTCCTTGCGAAAGTGAGGCATGCGGCAAGTGGTTCACAAAGCACAACCCCACATTCGGAGTGTATACTTAGTATACAACTAGTATACGGACTCAGCGGGAGTGTGTCGTCGCAGTCACTGTGTAAACGAAGACCTCTTATATAACATATCCGTCAGGTACGAATACACGTGAAACAAGAAAATGTTGGATAAATACATCTCAAACCTTATTTCTGTGTTAACTGGATACTTCGTCGTGGACCACGCATGAGGTCCGAAGTGTTTTAAACACCTTGGCTACATTGCAGATCTAGTCAGATAGCAGACGACTGGATTCCAGTCGTCTGGAAGGGGTGGAAGTCCGGAAGGTCAATAAATGAAATCTGACTGCAATATCCAAGCATGATGCACCCACACGTCAGTCGCCGAGGTGCCGAGAATACCCATAGTGCATGTGCATGCACTGCGGAGGCTCCTCGCACCCAGTGAAGAGATGATCGTCAGATTTTGTTGGACATCACTGAATCTGTTGAGAAAACATTCAAGCAACATCCAATAATGCTGCCTAACTTCAACATCGCGCTTCATTTTGAGCGAAGTGATTTCTTATCCGAATGGTGAGCAGTTGAGAGGACTTGGTTTTGTATCCAGCGTCTTACAGATCTAACTCACAAAGCCATGTCAATTATCCGTATGAAGTAGTGGGTCTCGGACATGGTGCTAAAGTCACTCCCGACGAAAACCATCTTTTACGAATTCTGAAGATTTTGTCATTTACGGTCTACAGTGGATTGAGACGGTCGTGATGCTAAAAATGGCTACACGATGATTGGCGTCACGCTTGCTGCATTACATCTGAACCAGACGCCATCGAAACCCCATGCACGACGTCACAGTCCCCTGGGGACCTCCAGTGCCGCACGCCTACTTCCCAAGCGGAGACCATGATGCGAGCCCGCCCGCATATCATCGGCCGCCGTTTGCTCCTCCACAGGTTGGTAACCTGCACGGACGTCCGCAGCCACAGGCCGACGCAGTAAGTCAGCGGCTCAAGGAAGAACAGCGGCGGCGTCAGCACGAGTATTCACACGCGCTTGCAGAACAAGTACGTCAGCGAGACCAGCAAAAACAGTACGAGAAAGAACAGCGCCGCCGCGAAGATAGTGCGTATGACCCCCAGATACGAGGAAATCACGGAATTGTCGCAGCTGCTGGCGCCGATCGTGGGTTGTTTGATGGCCTCGGACAGAACAATCCAGCCCACCGCACCAACTTTGGACGGGGTCGACGCGAGCCAGCGCTGCTAGCAAACGCGTCTGTAGGTCAGGGTCTAAATCCTCCGGTGGGCTTACAGCAGCAGCAGCAGCCGTATACTCACGAGCCATCCATGGAAACGCAGTATCCTCCTCCTTCACATCAGCAGGTCGGATGGAGTGGTCACGCCGAGGCGTTGGGGCTGGTCGAACCGCCTCACCACTATGGAGAAGCTTCTCATGGAGGACATCCCAATGCCTCTTGGAATCAACAGATGCACCAGCAACCACGTCCGGCTTCTTCTCATGTCCAACCGCAACAGCCACAACAAGGCGGCCGCCGTCTGCGGACAGATCTCCATAATACAGACGGTCCAGGAGGCTCAGTGGGAGACGCCACAAAACAGCTTCGGCTACAGCAGCAGCTCGACATGCAAGAATCCTTACGTCGCCAAATCGAAGACAAGCAACGCCAAAAGCTCGACGAAAAACGTAAACGTGAAGACGACGAGCGGCGCGAGATGGAAAAGTTTGAGCAAGAAAAGCGACGCCAGCACGAGGAGCAGGAGCGGCTCAAAGATGAGAAACGACGCAAAGCACAAGCCGACGAAGAGCATTTCCGGGTACAGCAGCAGCAGCTCGCCGCCGCAAATGCTGCGGCCCAGGAACAGCGATACCACCGCTTTCACCAGTCGCCAGCCAAGACAGAGGTGGTCGCTGCCCAGCATCACCAGGGCCAGCCGCCCGGGATGGTGAAGAAGAATCCGTTCGCCAACTCGCGAGCCCATCTCTTTCAGGACCCACCGTCGCCCCAACAGCAAGTGCACCATGCCCCACGATCGCAGTTTGCTCCGTCGCTTGAATACCACCAGCCCACCAGCCACGCTCAAGAAGTGTTCCACGACCAACGGGACCACCAAGCCAGCGTTCCATTTTCGAATGCCGTCGCGCCGCTGGATACACGGCTTTTGCTAGACCAGTACGAGCAAGTGCGAGCCGAGCTCGAGCGGCAGCGACAACTCGTGGAACAACTCCATGCACAGATGCAGCTCCAGCAACAGCAGCAACAGCAACGACAGCAACAGCAGCAGCATCACCAGCACCAACAGCGGCAGTCGCGTGACGAGTCACCGCGCGGGTTCCCCACAATCTCTGACCTCGAGCTATTGCGACAGGAACTGCGAGAGGAATTGGAGCAGCGCGAGGCGAGCCACCGCGAGGAACTCGATGAATTACGACGCCAGCAGCAGCAACACCCATCTCGGCCGCTAGATCGTTCTATAAGCAAGCAGCAGCAAGAGCATTCTCCCCAGCGACAGAACACATCTCGGACGCTCGAGCATTCTCTGAACAAGCAGCAACAGCAGAACTCTACGCCAAAGATCCGAAAACATCTCTTTGCTCCACCGCATCGTGGGCCAGGCCGTCGTCATGATGCGTTCGTGCAAGACGCATTGCAGGACGACGACGAGAAGACCAATGGAGACCTCGAAGAAAGCATTGGACGCAAAGACATAGGCGGCAACCAGCAACTCTCGCCGTCAGCGTCTCATCAGCGACAGCTTGGGCACTCGCTGCGAGGGTCATCGTCCGCGGTCTCCTTGCAGTGCGAGAGTAAGCTCGTGTTCTTTGATGGACGCGTCCAGTCACATTCGTACGTTCCTCCTCCTCCAACAACCCATAGCCAAAGCTTTGTGAAGACAAGAGTGATTCATGAAGAACCCCAACAGTCTCAATTGGTGGATTCGTTTGACCAGCTTATCTACAATCGTGGCCCTTCGCCTGCGCAGAATGCTAAGCCGACAAGGCGACAGATCGGCAATCGATGTGAGACCGTGAACAAGTCAGCCGATCGATCGTATCATGTCACAGTGGAGAATGAGGGCGATAGAGACGATGCGTTAGGTTTTTTCGTACGGCGGATTGATCGGAATGACCTCGAGCCCGAGCGATACCAGAGTGGCACGCAACCTCCATCTTCCCAGTCCCAGCCAGCTCTCAAGTATCACGACGGGCTCAACGACAACACCGTTGCGACGATCCTAGAGGACATTGACGACGACGACAATGGTGACGATATTACGATCGACAGCTTCGATGGCGAGACGCTAGAGGCGATTTTCCAGCGGAATGTTCGCCGCCACGAGATCCTCACTGGGTTTGAAGCCCAGAACCAGCACCGCCCGCCCGAACCACGGCATTGGGAGGAGCTCCATCGTCAGTTACAGGGCGTTCCCCACATCGATGCGCACATCATCAGCACGAAACGCACGGAGCCGAGTCTTGCTGCGTCGTCGCGGTGGATGCCGTCAACTCAGATGTACTGACTTGTATACAGTACTTGTGCATTATTCCGGAGATCCAGGAAAAGCTGCTGGTTGGCTTGTTTTTGTACAAGAAGTCAGGCTTTGGTACAGTGGTCCATTTCAACTGCAAAGCCCAACGACTCTCACACAAATACAGTGCACAGTACCAGTAACGTTAGGTGACTCCCGTCAGCCGTTGAAACTGTGCCGATACTTCCGCACTCTCAATTGAAGTTTCAGTCTCGTTCCAGAGACCGACTCCGCAATCTGGGGAGCTTCATCAGACCCCCGGATACTTAGAGCGTTAAGTTCATGTCCCATGATCCATGGGTGATCATCAGGCATCATCAGCGTCACTACTGTGCCAGTGAAAGCAGCAACGTGACGACGACACGAACAGCTCATCAACAGCCCATCGATCTGAACGGTCGTCGGATCCCCGATCCGCTGTAGGATACTATGCTGATGCTTCAAAAGCGAGGAGAGCAGCCAATTCTGGGCTGCTACTTACAGCAGCTCCATAGAAATGGAACAACACAAAGAGGAACTGCAGATAGAAATCTTCTCGTTTAGTATCAACAGGCGTTGGTTACCACCAACTGCTGATACTGAACGAGAACAACCAACTTGCATGAGTCCATCATTTCTGACGCTACTTCGATACCATATATTATCCATCACAACATTATTTGAGCCTGTGATAATCCATATATGGCTCATAAATTTCAAATCCATGTGAGTGCTACCTCAAGATATCCGGATCTCTACTCCAGTATCTCACCATGTTTTGGAAATGATAGACCGTTTCGATAGGCGCGCGTAACTAATGCCACTCACATCCTTGATTGGTACTGATTTTCCTCGCACCAAGTAAACCATCCAACACGTGATATCTGCCACATGTGTTACTCACGCGCATTGGCTCTCCACTGAAAACTTCAAAGCCAGAGCCTCGATTGCTGGTCAGTGACCAAAGTCCGGTCACGGACCGCATTGGCTGCGCTTTGCTGCTGAGCTGTTCATTCCCCAATCCTCCACGCAGAACGCGTATCTCCCCCCCTCCACTCCCCCAACCTTCTACCATCACCATGCGCGTCGCCTTGCTCACCGCTGTGGCGCTCCTGAGCCCGCTCGTTGCCGCTGGGATCAACGACAGTATTTGTAAGTTTGATCTCAACGAGCTCTCGTGCATGCCCGAGAAAGACTGTACCTACATCTACCGCTTTGGCGACCTGAACCCCGACCAGTCGTGCCGCGTCAACAACGATGCCGTTGGGCTCACGCCGCAGCAAGTGCACACGGCGTTTGCCGGTGTGAACACGGGCTCGTCCATGACCATTACGTGGACCACGTACGTCCGCCAGAATGATCCGGCCGTGTGGGTCGGCTCGTCGCCGACCTCGCTCCCGCTCTCGACCGCGACCGTGACGGTCGCGACGTACTACTCGGACGACGACTACACGCTGTTCAACTACTACGCGACGATCTCGGGCTTGACGCCGCACACCAAGTACGCGTTCCAGGTTGGTTCCAAGGCCAACGCTGTTCACCGCAGCGATGTGGCGTCATTCACGACCGCGCGCGCGGCCAACGACAACAGCGAGTACGAGGTGGCGTTCTTTGGCGACTTGGGCAAAGACAAGGACGCCTTCCCCACGATCAACTACATCAACGCCAAGCTTCCTGGCAAAGTGGATTTCGTGTTTCACGTCGGTGACATTTCGTACGCCGACAATGCCGGCCTCCTCAGTGCGTCCGAAGCGTTCGGCTTTTTCTACGAGCAGACCTACAACAAGTACATGAACATGATTGCTCCCGTGACGACGCAAATGCCGTACATGGTGTGCCCAGGCAATCACGAAGCCGAGTGCCACTCGGCGCGATGCCTATTATCGTCGCGCAAGAAGGACCAGCTGGGCAACTATCAGGCGTACAACACGCGCTTCAAGATGCCATCGGTTGAGAGTGGTGCTAGCGGCGCCAAGAACATGTGGTACTCGTTTGAAAGCGGACCGGTCCACTACACGTCCATCTCGACTGAGACCGACTACACGGACGCGCCGAAGAACTCGTTCACGGGCCGCAAGTACGGCGGCTTTGGCAACCAGATTGCGTGGTTGGAAGCCGATCTCAAGAAAGCCAATGCCAACCGTGCGAATGTGCCGTGGCTGGTGGTATCGATGCACCGCGCGATCTACACGCCGACGCTCGCGGACTCCAATGGCAACCCCACGGATGAAGCCGCGCCGGTTCAGCGCGCGTTTGAAGATCTCTTTATCAAGTACAATGTTGACCTCGTAGTCGCTGGTCACGTGCACTTGTACTCGCGTCAGCTGCCGGTGAAGAAGGGCCGCGCCGTGCTCGATGGCGTCTCGGCCGACCGCAAGACGTACACCAACCCGAAGGCGCCGGTTTATGTGATCTCAGGCGCTGGTGGCCAGAACGAAGGCCACAAGAGCTACGACGCCTCGAAGCAGCCCAACTGGAACGTGGTGACTGACAACACGTACTGGGGCATCGGCAAGCTCCGCGTCTCGCGCACGGCGCTGCGCTGGAGCTTTGTCTCGACCGACGACATCGTACTCGACAACTTTGTGATTGCCAAAAAGTAACTGTAGGTCGAACTCTCTTAATAGCTATCACCAATTAATGCAAAACATTACTTTACACGAAAACCGTGTTTTAAGATAACCATGTTCAGTGTGAGGTTCTAGTTAGCGCCGAGTCCTCCAAGCATTCTCCTTGCTGCTGGTTGTGCTACGTAGCGTGGCAGTGATCTGTTAAAGCTGTCTCTCGTACTGAGCGACGTTGCGTCGCACGCGCGCGTTGCATAGTCGGCGCCAGAACGAGCGGTAGAAACGCGCGACTGGCGTGAGCAACCAATTACTAGTATGGAGGACAACCAGTTGGCGAGGTAAACACTATCATTCCGCATGCTGAAAAACATGACAACGACTGGTACGACCATGACGATGGTGACCCACCAACCGAAGTGGACCGATTCAGTGGTGAGAACCAGATCGGGTCTTCGCTGCATTCGAACGTGTAACGCCCTGCGACGGTGTGGGTTGTCGGCGAACCAGAGCCGGGAACCACCCGCGATCGGCTGCACACGCTGAACAACGAAGGTGTGGTGGTGCCGTCGGTGAAGAGAAATTCAGCATTGAAGCGCATCAAGTTCGCATCGTCTCGTTTTAGCGGCGGCGAAAACGCCAGACTACAAATAAATCGCGAAAGGCAGAATCGGCGTGGTCGCGATGGAAGAAATAGATACTGTACACCAAAAGCTTGGGATGGCTACACTCCTTCGAAATGGCTACATTTGTAGAGAGAGGTCCAAAAATCCCTCCGTGAGGTTGTTGGACTGGGACTGCTCCTCAATCTGTTCAGTTGGAATCAAGCGGATACCGGAGATCGTGACGTTCATCGGTTCCTTCCACTGCAAGCGGCTTATCCAATGATGTCTGCGGGATTTCTCAGCTCCGCAATTCCACATGGAGACTGTGGAGGTCACCAGGACCAGCTGGGGGCAGCAAGGTTGTGGCTGAAGACTGAATACACTGTCTTGTTTCGTAACTTAGCCGTATCCAGTAAGTCAGCAAATGTGGCCATACATAAAAAAACAAATCCGATCCACTCGAACTCAACAGGTGCGACTTTCGTACCGTTGCACATGGCCATTTCGTGGCTCGCATGGAAGTCACTTCCTTTTCTCGTGGGTCATAATGTCACAAACCGATCATCTCAAGGTCTGCAAGTCACCGCTTGCAGCTGCCACAGGAGTTGACATTATCAATTGCTGCCAGCTTGGCAGCTTCGGTGATTGTCGAATTCTAATTTCTAGCTTGGCAGCACCAACAAGGTGTGAATGATCCACAAATACACTCCACAATTGAACGATACTGATTAGGTTCGAAGGGGCGAAGCTGCACAGCCATGCACGCGATAGGTGCAAACTTCGCCCTCGGTCTCTGGTAATCCACCTGGTTCTGTCACGCACAGGATTGATGGAGCCCGCCAAGTCTCAACTCAACTGTACCTATGTGGGTGGATCGGCGCGACCCACTGTCAACCGACTTGACGTTTGAATCCATACTATACTGTAGTGTAATTTATGAATCACCCATCTCGAATAGCATACATTCTGCGGCATTGGCGATACGTTCGTTGTATCAGGACCCAAAGCCGAGAGGATAAGGCTGCGACGGACACCAGCAGTCCGTTTGGCATCGTTGTCAACGGGCCACTCTCGAATTTCCCTCCGCTCGCCTCCATCCTCCGGCATTTCACCAGTTGCCATGCGCGTCATCTCTAGTCTCCCCATCCCTGCGCTTCTGCTTGCGTCGACAGTCTCCACCATGGTGGACGCGCAGCACATGCGGTCGCTCTTGTCGTTTAACGCGATCGCCGAGAACCGCGCCGACGACACGACCTGCAAGTACAGCCTCACCAAGCTCGCGTGCGAACCGGCCAACGAGTGCGTGTACCAGTTCAAGTTTGGTGACCTCACCCCGAGCCAGTCGTGCCGCGTCAAGGCCGCCAGTGCTGGGGCGACCCCGCAACATGTCCACACAGCCTTTGCCGGTACTGCTCCCGGCACAGCCATGACCATCTCGTGGACGACCTACACCAAGGTGAGCGACCCGGCCGTGTGGATTGCGACGAGTGGCGCTGCGCTCCAGCTTTCGACCGCCGTGGTCTCGGTCGCGACCTACTACTCGGATGACAAATACTCGCTGTTCAACTACCACGCAACGGTCACGGGCTTGACGCCCCAGACTGCGTACTCGTTCCAGGTCGGCTCTCAAGCCGCAACCAAAGACCGCACCGAAATCAACTCGTTCACAACGGCCCGGCCCACGACCGACACGGGCGAGTTTGACGTTGCGATCTACGGTGACTTGGGCGTCGACGCCAATGCCGCGAAAACGATCGAGTACGTGAACGCCAAGCTCCCGGGCAAAGTGGATTTCATTTTCCACGTCGGCGACATTTCGTACGCCGACAATGCCGGTTTGCTCACACCGTCCGAAGCCGTGGGCTTTTTCTACGAAGAGACCTACAACAAATTCATGAGCCTCATGACGCCCGTCATGACCAAGGTCCCGTACATGACCTGCCCAGGCAACCACGAGTCCGAGTGCCACTCGGCACCGTGCATGGTCTCGTCGACCAAGAAAGACCAGCTCGGGAACTACCAGGCCTACAACGCGCGGTTCAAAATGCCATCGGCTGACAGCGGTGGTGCCAAGAACATGTGGTACTCGTTTGACCACGCGTCGCTTCACATTACGTCCATCTCGACTGAGACCGACTACACGGACGCGCCGAAGAACTCGGCCACCGGCCGCAAGTACGGCGGCTTTGGCGACCAGATCGCGTGGCTCGAAGCCGACCTCAAAAAGGCCGATGCGAACCGCGCCAACACGCCGTGGCTCGTTGTCATGATGCACCGTGCAATCTACACCCGCACACTGTGTGACGCTAATGGCGTGCCCACGGGCGCCGCTATACCGGTGCAAAAAGCGTTTGAAGACCTCTTCATCAAGTACAACGTCGACCTCGTGGTCTCGGGCCACGTGCACTTGTACTCGCGTCATTTTCCCATCAAGAAGAACGTCGCAATCATGGACGGTGTCTCGGCCGACAAGAAGACGTACTCAAAACCCAAGGCCCCGGTCTACGTGATCACAGGCGCGGCCGGCAGCAACGAAGGCCACAAAGCCTACGACGCCAAGCAGAACATTACGTGGAACGCCGTCATGGACAACAAAAACTACGGTATTTCCAAGATCCGCGTCTCGCGCACGTCGCTCCGCTGGCAGTTTATCGCAGTCGCCACTGATACGATCATCGACGAATTTGTGATCACTAAGTAAGTGGGCGAGAGAGAGAAATTGTAGTGTGTCCGTCAGTAGTGTAAATTTGCTAATTAGAGAATGCGTCATTTCTTAATATCTTGATCACATAGTAAACCCGCCCAATATATTAATAGTGGCTGCATGGACATGGGGTCTATGGCGCCCATACTGTGGCCTTCTTGCTTCCTCGCCATCCATCGAGGCATTGAGGTTGCTGCCTGCCATCACCCTACCGTGGACTGTTGAACCTTGGCGCCAAGCAGGCCTCGTTTTGTAGCAATACGATGTGACGTTTGCAGATTTTCACAATTGGTTGGTGGTTTTAACACCTGCCAAAACTGGACTGCACCACCAAACCACGTGTTCATTGGCTACTATTTTGTGTCCCACATGTCGCCGGAATGTTCCAGCGTCGGTAACGTCGATCACCAGATGATCCACCTGGCTCTGCTCTCTGCTCTTGGCATCCGTCATCCCCCAACACCCAAGAACGCAAGACGCATCTCCTGTTGCCAACGCGCAGAACCATTTTCCCGTTGTTCTCCGGCGCAGAATTAATATTTCGTTCTCCCCCGCCCGCCAGAACAGGAATCTCGTCGCCTGTATAACGTAAATATGGTGCAGCTCTTCGCCTTGACCGTAGGGCTCAGCATGCTCGCATGGTCCACGGACGCCTGGCGCCTCGCCACGACGTCCCCATACCCCGCGTCGCTCGACGACCACGCCTGTACGTTCAGCTGGGCCAACAAGACCTGCGTGCCCGAAGCCTTTTGCTCGTTCCAGTTTGCGTTTGGCGACCTTGCGTTTGACCAGTCGTGCCGCCTCGTGCCCGACAAATTTCGGCGCGTACCGCAGCAGCTCCACTTGGCGTTTGCTGGCGCCGCCGCGGGCACCGGCATGACCGTGTCATGGACCACCTATGCGCCGGTCGACGACCCGGCCGTGTGGCTCGGTCCGAGCGCCGACGCCCTCACGCTCGTGAAAAGCGACGCCATGACGCTCGAGACCAAGACGTACTATAAAGATGACTCGTACCAACTCATTAACTACCACGCCACGCTCACGTCGCTCACGCCGCACACCAAGTACTACTACAAAGTTGGCTCGCAACAGACCGATGCCTTCCAGAGCGCGACCAATTTTTTCACGACCGCGCGGGGCCCAACCGACAAGGACGAGAAATTCACGCTCGCAATCTATGGCGATTTCGGCGTTGACGAGAATGCGGCCGATACGCTTACGTACGTCAACAGCCAGCTGACACCGTCGAATGTGGATTTTATCTACCACATTGGCGACATTTCGTACGCCGACAATGCATTCCTTAAGGCGACCGAGCTCTTGGGTTTTTTTTACGAAGAGACTTACAACCGCTGGATGAATGCGCTCACGCCGACCATGCAGAACGTCCCGTACATGGTGTGCGTGGGCAACCACGAAGCCGAGTGCCACTCGCCGCTGTGCTACGTCTCGGCCAAGAAAAAAGATCAGCTGGGGAACTACCAAGCGTACAATGCCCGCTTCCGTATGCCGTCGAACGAGAGCGGAGGCGTCCAGAACATGTGGTACAGCTTTGACCACGGTCCGGTCCATATCACGAGCATCTCCAGTGAGACCGACTACACTGGGGCACCGAAGAACTCGGTCACAGGCCGTACCTACGGTGGCTTTGGCGACCAGCTCGCGTGGTTGGAAGCCGACCTCAAGAAAGCCGATGCGAACCGCGCGAATACACCGTGGCTCATTGTGACCATGCATCGTCCGATATACACGCGCGGGCAAGTCGATGCCGACGGCAACCCCAAGGACGAATCGGCGGCCACGCAGAAGGCGTTTGAAGATTTGTTTATTCAGTACAAGGTTGATGTCGTGCTGGCCGGCCACGTGCATTTGTACGAACGTCAATTGCCTATCAGTAAAGGCAAGGCTGTCATGGACGGCGTCTCAGACGACAAGAAGACGTACGCCAACCCCCAAGCGCCAGTCTATTTGATCACGGGTGCCGCTGGGAATACCGAAGGCCACTCGCCGACAGAACCCGCGAAAGCGGTGGCGTGGAACGCTGTGATTGAGAACAAACACTATGGCGTCTCGCTGGTTGATGTGACGCGCACGTCGCTCAAGTGGTCGTTCTTGGCGGTCGCGAACGGTGTTGTTCTTGATGAATTTACCATCACCAAGTCCTAATCAGTTGTGACCCGCGTCGTGGCCGTAGATAAGCAAAAACAGAGTAGCAAATCGAATGGACGCGTTGCTCAATCAAGAATCGCCTATTGTCTTGTTTGGGAAGAGACAAGTTCCAAGGCGACTAGAATTCTGTAAGACACTTGCTCTGATTCACATGGAGATATATTTCTTCCGCACTACACTGCCCTGTCTGCTGCAGTCGTCAAGGTCATCTCACCGCGGCGCAGTACCTCGTTTTCTACAGGAATGCTCGAATACACCGAGGAACCGAGTAGTGTGGATCTGATCTGGAAATCCTGTTGGAGACGACTACTTTCGCTGGAAGAACGAGCTTCGCCCCGTGTCGCCATTGTTGGTACTGCGACTCGATCGGAAAAAGCCGCCGCTTGGACGGTGCACGGAATTCACACTCGGCGCCGACGACGCGGACGATTCCAGACTTGCGGTCGAGCCCGACGACGAGTAGCGCGTGGTCATCGGACTTTGGTTCGCGAGCATCGACAGTCGGTAATCGTCGTGGTCCGGGACACGCAACGGCGCCGACGCGCCGCCTCCGCGTCCGCCCTTGGTGCCCTCCAGCGGCGACAACGTAATGCGCATGCTCGTGCCGATAAATTCTTTCGTGTGCACGTGGACCTGGACGTCGGGCCGCTCGGCGAGCTTGGGAATCACGAGCTGCATGAAGCCATCGAGCATCATGGGCGTCACGTACTTGAGCTCGACACCCATGGGGAACGTGTCCGACACAATCGGCCCGCCATCGAGCACATTCTTGAGCCATCGCGTCATGTAATCCAGTTTCTTCGGGTTGCCTTGCGCCCAGTCGGTCAGCAATCGTTTCCACGGGACCGAGCCCAACGAGTAGTGCATCGGCGGGGGGTAGTTGCGGATCTCTTCCCAGTGGTCCTTGACCCGCCGTGCCGAGCCCTTGGTCGAGGTCTTGGAGCGTGCGTTCGCCAGTCGCGCGGCACTTTTTAACAACACTTGCTGGGCATCGCTAACCTTTTGCTCGGGCTGCCCGCTCTGGACGGCCGCCGCCGCCGCCGTGACCGCAAGCGAGCGCTCCGAGGCTTGTGTTGGCAGCAGCGCACGGCTCGACGGTGCCGCCGAGACTGGCGCACCGTTCGAAGCTGGTGGGGCTGGCGCACCCGGCTGCGGTGTTGAAATAGTCCCCGTCTCGATTGGCAAACCCATGTTCTCGCACACAAACACGCGCAATTTCTCGTACTCGGTCTCGAGTGCGTACAAAAACGACAAATCCTTGCTCTCTTGGTCGCGGTGCGCAATCTTTTGGACTTTTTCGTCCACTTCCTTGGACTTTTGCCACTGCCGGAGCGTGCGGATCTCGGTTTTGAGTTTCTGCATCTCGTCTTCCTGGTCATCGAGTTGCTGACGCAGCCGCTCGTTCTCGTCGTGCAGTGCCGTAATCACTTCCTGGCTTTCATCGAGGATCCCGGCCGAGCTGGCACCACTGTGGCGCGGGTTAAAAAGCATCGAGTTCCGACCATTCGCTGCCGAGAACGATCCACTGCCCTGTCCATCCACAATCGCACTGCCACTCCGCAACTTGGCGGTAACGCCAGAGGGTGAGGACTTTGTTGCTGCAGCCGCCGAATGCTTTTGATCGAGCTTCATTTGCAGACGGGCGACCTTGGAACCCAGTGCCTTGACATGCTTTTCTTTCGCCATGCGCCGGATAAACACCATGCGAAGCAGCGTGACGCGGAAAAAGCTCTGGATCTTCTTGGCCGCATCTATCGTCTGTTTGTATCGGCGGCGCTGCATAAATGTCCGGCAAATCGCTTGGAATCGGATAATGTAGTGGTCAAACTTCATGATCCGGAACTGCTTGCGCGCTTGCTGCCCGCGCGCGCGAGCTTGTAGCGTGACGATTCCTCGTCGCATCGTCAGAAACTTTTTGCGGGCGACGTAGCGACGCCAGTACTGCTGCACCACAATACACGAAGATTTCAGGTGCTGGAAACGACGACGCTGCACAAAGCACCGCGCATTCTTCTGAAGTGTAATCGCAAACTTGCGCAGCGCTTGCGCGCGCATCGACTCAAGGTTCTCCAGCACGCCTTCGCGAAAGTAGACGCGCGTGAGACCGGTCTGATAATCCTGGATATTTTTGCCGGGCATGAGCTTGGCCAGCAAGTCTTCGCACTGCACACGCACAAGGTCCGAATCGCTTTCCGAGTCGTACAGCGGTGGGGGGAATTTGGCCATATCGGCGGATGCAACAGTGAGCATACCAAACTTTTTCAAGAACTCGGCGTGCGGAAGCCGGCTTGGGTACGCGCTTCGGGACACACGAATCGCTTCAATCACACCGGCGCATCGGAGCTGGTTTACGATGTCACTGTGCGTAAACGCATTGGCGCTCTTGGTTGAGTTCGGCTTCAGACAGCGAACGTAATGTACCTCAGTCAAGTTGATCTTCTCCATCAGCTGCCCAAGACTCTCTTTAAATTGAGAACCCACAGTCGAACGTTTGGGCTGGGCTTGAACTTTCTTCCGACTCGCCACGCGGGGCATACCGGCTGATCCACCAGACGCAGGTGTAGCATCCGCCTCGAACGTCTTGGACAAGATCGTGAGCGTCGACGAGCTCATACACTGTTTGATGTCAGGCAGAATTGCGTCGCGATGTTTGTCGAGAAACCCGTCGGCATCGTATGTGACCTTGCCGGCGTAGTGGTAGATAGTGAATGCACATTGGTTCAACCGCGGTGTCTCAAGAAGCGGGTTGTTCTCCATGACGGCGCCAAGCTTGCTTGCGAACGCCGCATCGGTACCCGTAGCCAGCAAACTCTCTTCGTTCAGAAAGCTGATCACGCCGAGACGACCTTCAATCAAGTTCAGTACATCCTGGTTATCCGCAAACTGGACATGGGACCACGAGATATTCTCTTCTTCGTACTCGATCTGAACAGTCTTGAGAACATCTTGCACAAACTTCTGCTGGAGCTTCTCGTTTGCATAGTTGATACAAAACTGCTCAAACGAATTCTTCTTGAAGTGCTCAAACCCAAAGATGTCCAGAATGCCGATGAACGACGATGATTCCTTGGCGCCAGCACCGATGGTCTCGTTAATTTGCTCGACGAGCCACAAAAAGAGCTTCGAATACAAGCTTTTGGCAAGCGCATCACGACAGTCGGTTGCTTGATCACGGGTCATCGGCTTCAAGAAGACTTCGCGGCCAACGTGGACATTGCGGTTGCAGATCGCTCGTTCTAGTGCCTCGACTTCGACGCCTAGCAGTCGACACACGGTCTCGAACGGCTTCAAGTCGACTACCTGGGACGCATCGACGTCGCCATTGCGCACGGAAAATTGCGTCTCGCCCAAGTGGAGCACACCCGCCAAAATGCGGAAAATCTCGGTCTGTAGCTCGTGGCTAATGCCCACGAGTTCAAGCGCCTCGCGCGTGCGCGTCAAATCGCCTTCTTCCGCCATCACTGGCGCATTCGCCTGGTGCGAACTGCCCGACACATAGTGGAATGCGTCAAACGCCGTGAGATCGAGCTCGGGGAACTGGTCGCGTTTCTTGAGCAGCTGGTAGAAGATATGAAAATTGCGTTCGCCAGGGGCCTGAGTTGTCACGCGCGACTTCTCGAGTAAGTACGTCCGCGAGAATGCACCGACGAGCTTGCCGTCGCTGCCAAACTGGAGTTCGGTAAACTTGCCAAATCGCGACGAGTTGTCATTGCGCACAGTCTGCGCATTACCAAACGATTCGAGCAGTGGATTGGCCTGAATGATCTGCTGAATGACCTTGGAGTTGGAGTTCTCGGCGAGTGTCGCCAAGTGAGACATGACAATCTTGGTGGTCTCGGTCTTGCCGGCGCCAGACTCGCCACTCACGAGAATCGACTGGTTCTCGCTTTTGCTGCGCATGCTTGTGAACGCCTCCATGGATACGGCGTACACATGAGGCGCCTTGCCGTCGCGCGAACCGTCGCTGAAACGCGCCATAATCGCTTTGTCGTACAGATTCAGCCACTGGTACGGGTTTACAGCGATACAGATCTTGCCCGTGTACGTGTCTATCACAACCATATCAGTCCATAACCTCTCCAGATTCCTCGTGACCAGATAGGTCGGTGGACGTACAAGGTAGCTTGTTGAAAAAGCGGCGCCGCAGATTGTGAAGAATCGATGCTTCGTGGAGGTGGTCGATCATGATCATGTCTTCAAACCCTGTCGCGGTCTTGCTACTGTCATTCGCGTTCTGAAGTGGCAGGGACGGCGCTGCACTATTCGTTGCAGCGGCACCGCCGCTCGTGTTCGATACGCTCGTGTGGCGCGACGCCAGCGCCTTAACGACCTGTGGATCGTCCAGCACGACGGCGCGCTCGCTGCCAGCGAATGCTGCGAGCTCGCGCTCCACGGGCTCGTCATTTAGAACCTGTGGTTCCTGGGGACCGACGACTTTCTCAAGTCGGACCGAAAGGTTCTTCCCTTGCGCACTGCTCTGCGTAATCACAGCCGGCAGCCACACGTGCTCGGCGTCGGGCACGAAGACCTACATTCAATTTGCAGTGCATAGTGAGCATCTCCACTCGGGTCTTCTCCATATTCCTCAAGCTCTGCATTCTTCACATACTCGCACGCCCTCCATGATGAGGTTTCCCTTTCCTTTCTTTTCCTTTCTGAGTGGACCGAGTTGCCCGCGCTCCGCTGTGTCCGTCCGCTTGGTCGATGCTAGCGGAGGGGACGGTTTGGTTTGAAGCGGAGAAGGGAATAAGTGTTCTCCACTTGTTTGCTCTTCGCGTTCCGTTTGCGCCGTGTCCGCTTTCGAACCGGGTGCTGTGGTGGACTCGAGTCTGATTCCCCTCGCTACGCGGCTCGATTCGTTACAGAGGAGTGCCCCTCTTGCTCAGAGGAAGGCCCCACGACCGCGCACTGACTCACAAAAACGACGCGGGCGGAGGAGAACGAAAGTCAAAGCGTCCACTGTACCAGATATCAGGTACACTTGTGCCAGAATCAGTTGTCTCAGTAATTATATACTTCGAGTACTGAATTAACGCACATAGTGTGATTGGCTACAAATCCGGAAACGACAATTCACCAGACATCCAGACAGCGTGACAACATAGCATCAATAACATGGGCGGTGCACGAATCCTAATGCTCCGCCGCTCAGTAACATGGAGCACTTCTCGACGTCTACACTCACGGTACACCTCCTCTGAAAAGCCGCACTATGCCGCTCTATCTACCATCCGGAAGCAGTCGTTCAACAATGTCGCAAGCACCTCCGGCAATGTCGCACGCGGTACTGGACGCTACCATCCGGATGGCGATGAGCGCTGGATGAAGAATCCAGATCACCCCAAGCTGCTCCAGTTTCTCAAGGTTTGTTTCTTAGCTGGGAGATTAGATAGCTGAAATCTGATGTAAACTTCGTATGTGATAATATTCCAGAGAGAGCAAACGTACATGGCGCAGACCATAGGCAAACCGCGATTCCGCAGCATCGAGCGGGCTTTCTACCTCGAGTTACGTCGCCGCCTGCCGCACGAAGACGCCTCAATCCCCGAATGCATTGGATCGTACGAATACTACATGCGCCAACGGCCTAGGGAGAATTTCCATGTATATTACCGTCGTCGGCGAGAAGGCTTTCCTGGATCACGCGATGAAGAGGTTGTTCTCGATCAGAACAAGAATCCAATGGTGCACCAAGATTTTCATTTTATTGTGGCCATGAAGATCTCACCGGATGAGAAGAACATGCTTCTCGTCCAGGAGAATGCCCACGAAGAGTATCGTGTCGTGCTCCGCCAATTCGGTTCTTCGCAGAACAAAGAACAACTTCAGGTTCTCGAGCATCTCGGTCAAGTCCGCAATGTCGAATGGTGCAACAACCATGCATTCTACTTTACGAGCATCGACCAGCAACGCCGCCCCCACGCTGTCTATCGATTTGATCTCCACACCCGCCAACTCGACAAGGTAAAGCTTTCCCACACATCGGTTCTCCAATTTCAATACTAATTATGATTATTTCAATTATGTTCTCCCAGGTCTTTGATGAACCGGACGAGGCCATCTTCGTCGACGTGTCTTCCACCAAAGACAATGCGTTCGTGCTCATCAACTGCAACTCGAAACACTCGTCCGAGATCCACGCACTGCGCTGTGGCGAGGCCGTCACGTCACCCATTCTTCTGCGACCGCGCGAGCCGGAGACATCGTACTTTGCCGACCACGCAGCCGGACGCTTTTTCCTCGTCACGAATGCCGATCGCGCTGTCAACTATAAAATCGCCGTCTGCGACGACCCTCCGCACCATACCCACTGGCACACGCTGCTGCCCGAGGCACCCGATGTCAAGATCGAAGATGTAGATTTGTTTGAGCAGTTCCTTGTGATCTACGAGCGCGTCCAAAGTGTCCCTCGGATTCGTGTGTGTCGACTGTCGGATATAGAGAACGACACCCACGTCGTAGCGCTGCCCGACCAGCACGCGCTGTGCCGCATCACGCCGGGTGTGAACCGCGAATACACTGCCAGTCGATTGCGGTTCTCCATCGCGACGCCGCTTGTGCCAGAGATTGTGTACGACTACAACCTCGAGACGCGCGAGCTTCAGGTGCTGAAAGAGACGCGTGTCCTCGATGGAACTGTCAAGCACGCTGGACCGAAGAAGGCGAATCGCACGCGAACGCCGAAAGAGGATGAAGTGATCACCGACTCTCTTGTGCTGGACGTTGATCAGTTCACGTGCCGCCGGGAGTTTGTAACGAGCCACGACGGCGTCCGCGTACCGATGACCCTTCTCCATCGCCGCGACCTCGATTGTAATGGACAGAACCCAACGCTGCTGGTGGCGTACGGCGCCTACGGAACCAACCTCGAAGCCGACTTTGAACTGGAGCATCTCAGTTTACTGGAACGAGGGTGGATCGTTGCGATGGCCCACGTCCGCGGCGGCGGCGAGCTCGGCTTGCGGTGGTACCACGACGGCAAGCAGATGCAGAAGATGAATACTTTTTACGATTTTGAAGCGTGTACCAACTACCTGCTCGATCGCCAGTACACAACTCCTGCACGCCTTGCAGGCAAAGGCGTGAGTGCCGGCGGACTCATCATGGGGTACATGGCCAACACCCATCCCGAACTGTTTCGTGCCATGATTCTCAAGGTGCCGTTTGTCGATATCTTGGAGACCATGCAAGATCCGACGCTCCCCCTCACAGTCCACGAATACGACGAGTGGGGGAACCCGATCGACCCCAAGGTGTTTGAGTACATCCAACAGTATTCGCCCTGTGCGAATATGAATCCTACGGCAACGTATCCGTCCATGTTTGTGACAGGGAGTATGAACGACATTCGCGTGCAGTTTTGGGAGCCGGTCAAGTGGGTCCATCGCCTGCGCCGCTTCCATGCTGCCAAGCAAATGACGAAGCCAAACGAATCTAAACCGCCGTTGTTTCTACTGCGGATGAGTGAAGACGACGGTCATTTTGGCGGTGGCGGACGGCTCGAGCAGCTCCAAGAAGCCGCGATGGAGTATGCCTTTCTCTACCAGGCGCTACGACTGCCATTCGACGAGTGAGCCACAGAAACACGCGAGATCTAATCTAGATAGAGTGGCCCAAGCAGAACCTCCAAAAATACGCACCTGAGTCGGCCTGGATGTGATAACCACAGGGACTGTCCAGCTCTGACGAGGACGGCGCTGCCGTGCTACGTTGACAGAAGGACAAATGCCGCTCAGCTCGCAGCAGCTTGAAGATGAAATTAAGGCGATGGAGAACCGCCTCGCGAGCGTGAAAGTCACGGTCGAGATTGAAAAGACAGCGTGGCAAAAGGTCGCGGCGCCAAAGGGCAAGTCGGGTGCCAAGTGGAAGGGAGCCATCGCAAAGACTGGACCCGTCACTTTCTCTAGATCAGATGGTGACAATGCTGACAGTAGAGAGAGCGTCACGGCACCAATGACATGGGATGCGCTTGAGCTTGCGCAGTATCTGAAGTCCAAGCAGCTGGTGGTATACGCCCAGGTTGTCGTGTCCGAACATATCACGGGAAAACTGCTGCTGACCACGGCACCCGGCAAACTGCGGACTCTATTTGACGGCCTTGTCGCTGGCAAGAACGATCCGGCATGGAGAGCCTTTCTGTGTGTTTGTGCACAGCTGCACAAGCTACAAAAGACCATGGATCCTCCTCGAGCCAACGCTCATGAGGACGAAGGAAGTGGGCCAAATGATTGTGGGATCGTATTCCCGCTGATCTCACCGCACGGTCCGGCTGTTTTTAAAGGATCTTCGCTCTCCATCAAAGCACACCGACCCCAGCCGCCACAATCTACAGCGAGTCTCGTCATCGGTGATCCACAACCCATCAACGGCCGTCGAATCAAGCCACTCGCGACGGGCCGCAAAGCTGGGACCGCCAATCACACGCAAGCAATGGTCACGTGTTGGAACTGCAGCGCGCGCTTCCCACGCGCTATGCCTATTTCTCTCCCGTCTCGATGTTTTTCCACCACAAGCGCCACAACCAACAAGACAATAACGACAAAAATGTTTTGCTCCAAGGTGTGCCAACAAACGATTGAGTCCAGCGCCATGAGTGTATCGGCATCCCTCTGTCTTGCGGGTTTCCAGGAAGCTCCTCTCGCTCCAGCATCCAAGCCTCCAGCTTCGACTGGAGATGCTCTAGCGACTGTGATCAGGAGTCCTCGCCAGCGCCTTCACTTTCTCACCGCTTCAAGTGACAGCTTTGATTTTCTTCACGTCACTCCCACAGGCCTGACAGACATCATACGCCAGTCCCCAGGCGTTATCAAGCAGCCGAGCGGCCGCAAGTGCAACATTGCACCAACGCCATCGGCTGCTGGCACCCACTCG